>JASDQU010213803.1:0-18447 GCA_032191745.1 Picea mariana | reverse complement strand
CAAATTCCCCAACTTATCCCATAGTTCCTTGGCTGTAGATTCTCCTGAGACATTCAACAACACCGAATCTGCCAGGCAGAGTCGAATAGTACTCCTTGCTCTTCTGTCCAACTTCTCCCAATCTTCCTTCAACATGCCAGTAGGTGGTGTACTGGTAGTTTGTGTACTGGTAGGTTGTGTACCAGTAGCCTGTGTGCTAGTAGACGGTGTACTCGTAGGCTGTGTACCAGGATCCACAACGATCCATCGTTCTTTATCTACAAGAAGGTCCTCCATTTTCAACTTCCATAGCTCAAATTTTTTACCGTTGAACTTATCTATCTCGATTCTAGAAGAACTCGCCATTCCTCTTTCTGCACTCAAATCACCACTGCAAAATCTCCCACTAAACCCAGGTTTATCACAGACCCAAGATAAACTTGATCTATCAAGACCTAGCCAAACCCTCAACAACAAAGGTGTCCCTCTGAAGCCAAAAATGATCTTTGATACCACATGTAAGTTTTAAACCTGTGAAGTAAATCAATGCATATAGATTCTTAAGAAAAACAAAAAATAATCAATGGCTCATTCACATAGTACACAGAGATTTATACCGGAAACCCTCAACCGAGAAAACCTTTCTTATATTCATTATATCGAATTTCACCATTCACCATACAATATATACAATGTTTTTAGGTATTCTGTAGATACCAAAACCCTAATACCTTAATCAGGGATTAATTTACAAAACCACTAAAAATAGCAAAAACTGCCCCAAAAAAAAAAATTCAGGGCGCTGCCCCGAACGTTGCGCGTAACCAAGGGGGGGCATACCTGCCCCCCCCTTGGGACCCTCCTAGGAAAGCGCCCGGCGCACACGGCACAAACATAGCACTAATACGAGGGATCGTCAGACGCAGTTGTCATATCTTATGTGCCCACACACACACATGCAAAGAATATAACACATACCCAACAAACACTTCCATCACTTGGCTTGCAATATATGTACTTTTAATTCCACAAAAATGTGCATATTTTGTGAGTCTATCCACGACCACAAAAATGGTGTCCTTACCTTCTGATTTTGGTAAACCTATAATGAATTCCATTGATACCTCTTCATATCTTTGATTAGGTATGTGTAAATTTTGAAGTGACCCTAGAGCCTTGAGTGTCTCTCCTTTATTTCTTTGGCACACCTAACATTCTCTAACAAATTTTTGAATATCTTTCTTCATTCCTTCCCAAAAAAATATTTTTTGATCCTTCAAAATGTTTTGGGGAACCTTGAATGTCTCACCATTGGAGATTCATGAGACTCCCTTAATATTTGTTGCTTCAATTTTGATTTAAGACATAAAATATTCTACTCTTATACCAAAGGATATCTCTTTTCCATTCCCAATGTTCCATAAAAATTTTCCCTTATTTTAGACATTGTACTTTCTATCTAGTACTCTTGTCATTTTTCCTTTTGTGGTGACCTTCTTCCAACCACACAAGAATGAAACATGTAATGGAATATAAACTAGAGGTCCCCTCTATTTTGGAAAGGTCAATAACTACCACATTGTCCTTCCCCTTTTTATAGATTATTTCAAAATCAAATCCTTGCATTTTGGCTACCTGGAGGAAAATATGGGCAGGAAATAGGCCGATACTTTCTCTTATTGGAGAAGAAAACATATCTTTATTTTCATCAAAAGGTTTTTTCTTGCTCTTCTAATGAACATATGTTCTTCAAGAAGTAATTTAGGTTATCATGGTCTGTCTTGAATTTAAATTTCCTCCCAATGATATATTTTTTCCATTTATTTTTCATATGTATTTTTCACCAAGTATTTTCCCTCAAATTATTTACTTTCAAAAGCTAATTGTCTCCCTTCTTGCATCAATACTACTCCAATTCCTTTTCGTAATGTATCACATTCAACTATGAATGTTCTACCAAAATCAGGTGTTTCCAATACTGGTGTACAAGACATAACATCCTTTAAGAGTGAGAATGCCAAGGTAGTATATTCATTCCATACAAATGAATTTTTATTCAAGAGAGATGTGAGTGGACCTACAATGCATGCACAATTCTTAACGAAATTTCAATAATATCCTGTAAAACATAAAATCCTCTAAGAATCTTGATTTTATTAGGAATAGGCCATTTTTTGATGGTTTGAATGTTTTAAGGGTCCACCTTGACCCCTTCTTCAGAAACAATATGACCTAAATACTTTACTTCTTGTTTTTTTTTAACATAAACATGTAAGTTTATATTATAAAGAGTTGCAACTAAGTTGAATAGCAAGGAAGTACAAAAAGAAAGTTGCATGGAATAAGAATGGCAATGCAGGCAAATAAAATATGTCAAAAACAAAAATTCCTAGATCGTCCTTCATTGTAGATTTCAAATAATTCATGCTAGTATATTCTCTAGAAAAGACGCCTATTACAATTATTTATCTACATAACATAGCAGCTAATAGAATACATATTTGTTGATGGATTCATCTAGTCCAATATTGGTAGGGTGGGAATCCCGATTAACCAATTCCATGTCCTCCATCATTTGATGCACTATATTATCTTCTTTAAGGTCTTCTCGAGCTAAGTTGACTAACATTATATAATTAGAGGCAACTGAGAGTGAGCCATTACTAAGATTGCAGACCATGTTTCTCATCATGGAGCACTCTGCTTCCAACACTTGGATTTTTTGCTTCTATTGACATTCTCACGAACGTTGGTGGTTACTAAGAAAATTGAAGTTATATTTTTATCGATAAATTCCTCATGTCTGTGGAGCATTGTACAAAATTCTTGGGCTTCCTTATAGTCCATCTTTAGGAATTGATGCCCAATCGAAGAGGAATTATAAAGATCCCAAGAATGTGATTCATATAGAACAACCCTTATATTCCCCTTAGACTATCATTGTAGACCCACTTGAAGTGTCAACTCATAAGGATTATGCCAGGAGGGAAGAGCAGGGTGGATGAGGGATAGGCTGTGAATTCCAACACCCATACATTAGTCAAAACTGCCAAAAAACCCAAAATAAACCTGAGATCACAAGCACCAGAACCATAAACACCAAAAAAACAATAGGATTCCAAAATAGAGCATTAATAGCACACCACAAAATGATTGAAACCCTCTACACTAGATAAAAAAATCCAAAGCACATGCCAAAGACAATGAGAAATTCTTACCAAGAAGGCATGTGTACAAAGAGGATTACCATTGAGATTTGACACCAAAACCACCCACAAAATGTGCCATTATCCCACCCGAGTCTCAAGAAGTCATGCCAAAGGATTTTAAATGTCGATCGAGAGTTAAGTCTAACATGTGCGAGGCTAGTGAAGAAGTCTCTTCACATATTGTCCCCCCATTTGATATTACATGACATGCAAAGTATTGTGACATGTGCTAGTTGTTAAGGACGTTATGTGCCTTCATGTTTGATAAAACAAAAATAATCTTAGAGGATGGATTGAACATATAAACCCCCATTTTTCCTGAGGAACACTTTATTTAACCTTGTTTCTTCATTTGCAAGACTATTTTTTTGTCAATTAAGGGCCCTTAGTGTTGAATTATTGTAACTTCAAAGAATATTCTAATTATATTTGAGTTATTATCTTATAGATCAAATCCCCTTTTGTGGATTGATCACGTCGTGTCTTGTGTAAGATCAAATCCCCTTTTGTGGATTGGTCAAACCATATTTATATGGTGGTATTTGTAAAGTCGGCCCCTAGTGTTTATAAAGTGGTTTTAACCACTTCTAGAAGAAGTCATCCCTACCATGTGAAGAGACATAACCCTAGCGCCTCCTCAACTAGTATTTATATGTGAGGATGGTGCCTCAGTTACACACTCTCACACTCACTCATCTAGTGCACATATCTTGAAGGAAGTTGCAGTTGCAGGAGGAAGGAGAAGAGAGGCGCATTCTCAGTCTTAGTTTATTCTTGGTGTTTTGGTCTTAGTCTTGGCATTGTATTGGCAATCTATTGTTGAGGAAGTTTTGTTTGGTTTTCTCCCCCACGAGGGTTTCCCAGGATAAAATGTTGTGTACCTTGTGATTGTGTTTCTTTCAATGATCTTCTTTATGTTGTTGTTTTGGAAATGCATTGAATGCTCATGTAATTTGGAAATAACCTAATAACATCATTAAAACTTAACATGGTATTAGAGCTTGACTGAATAGAGCACCTTTAACTAGGTATCTAAAAACATCACTCTTGTCGTACACGAAAATTAGGTGTTTTTACTAAAGAGGAATTTTTGACCAAAAACTATCTTGGGAAGTGCACCTTTCCCTAACACATCTTTTGGCAGCTTGAGTGAACTTTTTCAGTGGCTAGATTCTCCAGAAAGTCAAACCCTAGTTTTGGTTGGTACCAGAAAACCAGAAAACTGGGAAACTAGAACCAATACAAGAAATACCAGTCTAGATTTGCATAGGTCAAGTTTCAAGGGGTAAAACTTGGAATTTTCTAAAACACTCAGCTCCAACCAACTCACCTCAGCCTAACGCATCTCCTGGTAAGTTTAGATTCATTTTCTGAGCACTTTCATTTTCTGGTCATTTTCCTAGCTCTGGGTCAAGATGTCTACAAGCACCAAGCTTGTTGACAAGTAGAAGGTGTGGAAAATTTTCGTGCCTGGAAGTACAAAATTGGACTCATTCTTGAAGAGAATGACCTTGCAAAATTCATAAAAGAAAATGTACTGAAACCCGAAGAAGATGAAGCCAAAGAGAAGTACAAGAAGGATATGATTAGGTATAAAAGAATAAATGCAGATTCCATTAAAGACCACTTGACCCCTCAAGTGTCTTCTAAGAATACTCCAAAAGATATGTTTGATGCCCTAACTAGAATGTATGAAGGAAAGAACATCAACAAGAAGATGAACTTGAGAACCCAACTCAAGAATTCAAAGATGCAGAAAGGAGAAACAGTTCACGACTATTTCTCTAGGGTTTCTCAATTCAAGAAACAACTAGAGGCAATTGGAGACAACTTAGATGAAGACGAAATTATAATGAAAACTCTTAATGTTCTCACAAGACCTTGGGATGCCTTCATCCAAACTATTTGTGAAAGAAAAGAGAAACTCCAATTTGACAGTTTATGGGAAGAATGTGTTCAAGAAGAAGCAAGAGTAGCCAACCGATAAGCCATCCTATTAAGAGATGAAGATCAATCCCTAGCTACTCATGATAAAGGAGGAAAGAAAAAGTCTCATTTTCAAAAGGAGACCCACTTTCATAAAGAATCTCACCCTCCAAAGAGATTCCAGAAATATCATAAGGGTCAAAGAAAGGGAAAAGATTTCTCCTCTTATCAATGTTACCATTATGATAAGATGGGACACATTGCTAAGAATTTTCCTGCGAGAAGGGAAGAATACAAGAAGAGAAATAACAAAAGACAACATGCCTATGCAGTTGAAGATGATAAGCCACCCAAGAAGTTGACTAAAGAAGAGATTGAATATTATGTTTTGTTTTCAGCCCTCTCAATATTTGTGACACCTGGAGAGGATACTTGGCTCATAGATAGCGGTTCCTATAAGCACATGATAGGTTAGATAGACATTCTCTCTAGCCTTACAAAAAATAAATTTCCCCAGAAAGTTACACTCGGAAATGATTACCAGTACCCTATCAAAGGAGTGGGAGAATCCACCTACAAACTCGATTCAGGGACCCCGATGAGAATGAAAGATGTACTATATGTACTAGGTTTGACAAAGAACTTACTTTCTATCTTAGCTTTAGATAAGAAAGGTTTCAGGGTTGCATTCATAGATGGTGAAGTTCTTATGTGGCCTAAAGGAAAAACCATACAATATGCAATTGTCACTGGAACAGAAGAAGGTGGCTTGTTGTAACACCCCAGGTTGTGAACCCCCATTTTAAATAATGTATTGTTACAATGCTGAGAGGCCTGAGTGCCCAAACAATTATTTAAAGGGCTAGTATGCCCAAGAAATGTAATTCTTTGATCATTATTAATAATAAACACATCGTTGGTTGCTAGACAAACAAGGACTAGAGTTATAGGGGGCTATGATTCCACAAGAGAGGGGGCTTGAGAGGCTAAATTTTTATTCCTATGTTAATTAAATTTTTGCCTAAAGGGGGGAATCAGTTACATGAGCTTCTTGGGGAGGCCAGGAGGTTCTTGATTTC
Organism: Picea mariana; assembly: GCA_032191745.1. NCBI lineage: Eukaryota > Viridiplantae > Streptophyta > Pinopsida > Pinales > Pinaceae > Picea > Picea mariana. The sequence goes on along the minus strand of JASDQU010213803.1, from coordinate 12,254 downwards.
CCCACGAACATACTTAAACCCACCCTTGGTCCGATTGTGGGGTTGGTCCTTGGCTTGTCCGCTCTGTCACCTTTTTGTTACCTCATTCTTACCCTCACACACTCCCATGCACTTACCTACCTCCTCCATCCATCCTCACTTGCATATTGGTCTTAGGAAGGGGGACAGAACTGCGAAAGAATTAGCCACGGGATAGTTGGTTGTAGTGGTCGTTGGTGTGATCCAGTCGTGTCTTGAGGCATGCATGTCTGAAATGCAGTAACTTGTGTCTAGCATGGCTCACAGCTGTGAGTCCTGAGAGTTCTAGCATTGAGATTCTAGACCAGTTGCGCTGGAGGCCCGAATAAGGAGAAGGACTACCTAAGGGACTGCATGGCAGAGAATGGTGGAGGTCCGTTCTCTCGGGTGGTGCAAGATGGGTAGAAGAGAGTTGGGTACTTGGATTGCTGTGAGTGATGGGAAACCTGTGAGAGATGACTGGTTTGGGAAGCCAACTTCACTCTAGAACCATCCTTGTGGATTCATAGCCTTGGCTCAGGGGTGACGTTGTTGTTGATATTTGGAGCAGTAGTGTCTATGGTTGGGTGGAACATTCTTGGTCTGCAGCCAATTGGTGTCATCTTTCATAAAGATAAGTGCTCTCCATTGTGATATTATTATCTGTGTATGAATGTTTTTCCGTTGTATATTTAATTATCATTAATTGAATCTTTAGAACATGCATGCTTGCTGGATATTTCTATGCATGTCGTTAATTCTCTTATCTTATGCATCTTAAATAAATAAAGAAGGTATCGGTATGAGAAAGAAGTCTGAGGGTGGGCTTGCAGGTAGCATACCCCAACCTGTGGCTGGCGGGGTATGTTACAGATTGGTATCAGAGCATCAAGTTGAAACACCAGGCCGGGTCTGTTGGTCAGAGTCTCGTGGTCACGATCGAACTATGACCGTGAAATTGAAAATCTTAGGAGGAATGGCATTGTAGAAGCTACACAAGATAAAGAACGTCATAGATCCTTTGTAAGGGTTTGAAGGATCATGACCGCTCCTTTTGAATTTGGGAGCAATCGCCACTATAGGATCAAGAGAGATCTGGGATCATTGGATCGGAGGATAGGTGAACAGGGGTTGTCCGATAAAAAAGAAGCAAGGTTAAGGTCACGACCATCGGATCCCATTAGAGAGAGAGATCAATGGTCAGTAGGCATTGCGGGGAACCGAGTTGCATGGGAGTTAATTTCCCAAGGCGGTCTCGCAATCCAAACCACGATTTCACCAAGGGGTTACGTGTCAGCGTCAGGAGAATTGTGGGGTGAAAAGCGGGTTACTCCAAACCGCCAATGCACGCCCTCACAAATTGAAAGGCATGTAGTGATGTGACATGTTAGCGCTTGAGCGACGAACCTCCGAAGAGCCGAAGTAGTTGGGAACCGTCAATTTGTAGGAGGACACACATCCACCGATCGTGTGCTCCGGATAAAACACTCCGGGAAAAAGTGAGCGAGGAGGGGGTTTGAAGTTTGAGTCTTCCAAAACCCGAAGACCCGAAAGGATCTCGGCCGTCAATCTGCTAAGACCCATGCATCACTAGATCCAGGGCTTTGGATGAAAGCCAGTGGAGCCAGACAAGTTTTAAAAACTGAGATTTTTGAAACCTGAAGACTCAAAAGGATCTCAACCATTGATTTGCTGAGAGCCACGCATCGCCAGATCCAGGACTTTGGAAGAAAGCTAGTAGGGCCAGATAGCTTTTGAAGTTTGAGATTTCCAGAGTCTGAAGTCTCGAAGGAATCGTAGCTGTCGATTCGTGGGAGACACGCGTCAGAAGATCGCGAGCTTTGGACAAAAACATTTTTTTTAAGGAAAAAGGTTGAAGTTTGAGATCTCTGAAGTCCAGACCTCCGAAGTAAAACATAGCCGTTAGATTGAGGAGGACCCATGGAGCAGATCCGTGAACTCTGGGTGAAGACCCGAAGTGAATCTTAGTCATCTGATCCAGGAGGACACGTGGCGACAGATTGGCCAGTTCGGGAATTCAGGAGAATTGGAAGTGTGCTAGTATGAAAACTCCCGAAGTCCCGAAGCCGGAAGAGCTGAAGTGGTGGGGCATGATGACGTTACCTGGAGGTGATATGGACCCCATAATTCTAAAGTGACGTGGCTTGCGGACGTCACCTAGGATGACGTGGACACATGGGATGTGTGCCATGTGTCAGTAAGATTTGAGCATTTGGAATATTGAAAATTCGATTAGAACGTGACACGTGTCACCCTCATAATTGGGCCACGTGTCCGCTTCCAGCATTTCACCACGTGGCGACAGATTGTGCAGTCCGAAGATTGGGCACTCTAGAGGGGAAATATGTGACAATTTGTGTTGGTTTGGAAACTCCCGAAGGCTAGAGTACATACTGACCGTTGATTCTAGAAGACACACGTCGAAGAATCGTTGACTTCGGGTGAAAGCACTTCTGGAGAAAGTGCGGAAGGGAAGTTTGAAACTTCTGAAGCCCGAAGATCTAAAGCGATTCCCAGCTGTCGATCCATGGGAAGACATGCTTCGACAGATCATGAAGTCTGGGTAAAAGCATTTTGAGAGGAGGCAAGCGAGAAAAGTTGAGACTCCCGAAGCACAGAGTCCCGAAGTGGATCTTGATCGTTGATTGTGAAGGAGGACGAGGATTGTTGATCTGGTCCTGGCTGAAAGTTTCGAAGTCTTGAAGCTTTGGACAAACACTTTTTCAGCTAAGTGCAGGGTCATGGTCGTGGTCATATGCAGATTGAGAGCTAAATGACAAAGGGCTAAGGTCCGAATTGGTTGTCTTTGAGACATAAAGGTGCTAAGGAAGGATTTAGCTGCGGTTTCTAGTCGTGGTCATCTGGGAAGATGGTTTGAAGGAAGCGCCTATGCAGGATGAAATTCTGTGTTAGCCAAGGATAACAGGATACTGTTATTTTTGGAGAATGGGGATATGGTCTCCATGAACAAAAAAAAGAAAGAGACCTGCAACATGGTTTGGAAATTTTGTTTATCATATGCATAATTCTAACAAAATGGTCACTTGCACATTTTGCAGAATTAAGGGGCTTAAGCACATCAAATCAGGATGCGTATTGAGGAAATGGAAGAAGGCGAGGGAGCCTCCAGTCATGTTAAGGAGGCTGAAGGCCAAAATACCAGAGTTGGTAATGTAGAGACAGAGTCCAATGGACGCAAGGGAAAAGGAGAGCAAGAAACATTAATAGAAATGGTAAGAAGCTTGAGTATGGAAGTGAAGAGCTACAAAGCAGACAACGAGAGATTGATGAGAGAGAAAAGTCAGATAAATGATCGAGTGTTTCATAGCTTGAATCAGTTGCAGAGGCAAATGAAGAAGGGATGAAACTCAAGACAAGAGGAAGAAGGTAGGTGTCATGAAAGGAGAAATGATCGTGGAAGAGTTGGTTATTCTAGAAGTGCTAGATCTCATGGACACCACTCACCTCCTTACTCATAAAGAAATCTTTATGCATCGGATGATCCCGTAAGCAGTCCAGAGGTGTGCCATGTCAGGCAACAAAGAAGGAAACAAGAGGTAGATAGTTTGCAAGGAGAGTTGAGGAAGCTCAAGCCACCTTCCTTTGATGGTGAAAGAGAAAGGGAAGATGATGTCAAAGCATGGTTGCTTGGGATCCAAAGATATTTTCAGCTACATAACTATTCATCAAACCTGGAAGCTAGGATTGCCACCTACCATTTACACGGGAAAGATGCAGTGTGGTATGACCAACTGAAGAAAGTGGAGCATGTTAATGAAAGTAGGATCACTTGGAAACAATTCAAGAAGTACTTCTAGAAGGAGTACCTCTCAGAGCATTTCTATGAAAAGAAAATGCAGGAGTTCTTTGAACTCAGGTTGGGAAGTATGACTATGGCAGAGTAAGAGAAGAAGTTATTGGGATTGTTAAAATATGTTAGGTTCATTGGTGATGAGAAAGTGAAAATACAGAGATTTCTATGTGGATTGTCAGCCTTTTATAAGGAAAAGATAAAGTATGATGAACCCGAGACCTTGACTGAGGCCATCAGGAAGGCTAAATACCTATATGAGCAAGGCTATGGAAGAGAATCCCTGTAGAAATCTTGGAAGGACAATAAAAATGCGAAGTCCGATCAGAGGAGGAAGGGATTTAAAGCTCCCTTCAATAGGAATGAGCCTAATAGAAATCATCAAGATCAATATTCTAAGGGAGATTTCAAGAAGGAGGATTCCTTGGGAAAAAGGGGAAGTCCACCAATCCAATGCTGGGGATGTAAGGAAGATCACATGTACAAGGATTGCCCACATAAAAAAGACAAAGTGAAGACTGTGCACATCATCCAAGAGGCTACAACAGTCGAAGATATGGGAAGAATCTATGCAACTTTAAATGATCGACAAGCAGATTACTGATCCAATATGATTGAGGTGGAAGGTAAGATCATAAATCAACCTGTTGCTATTTTGATTGATTAAGGAGAAAGTCATTGCTACATTGATCCTAAGATAGTGGATAGATTGCATTACTTGGAAAAGCAAGTTTGGTTCAGTTAGCCACTAGAACCAAAAGAAGAATCCATGATATGGTTAGAAGTTGTTCCATAAGTCTTAATGGTGTGAATACTAGTACTGATCTAAATATCATACCATTGGGGTCTTATGATGTTCTGATTGGGATGGATTGGTTGGAAAAGCATCATGTTGTTCTAGATGGTCATAACAAGACATTTACATGTCTTGATGGAAATGGAAAATAGACACCGTGAAAGGAGTTCCAAGACCCATCTCTATACAGGAGATTTCGGCCTTACAACTAAAAAGATGTTTTAGAAAAGGATGTCAACTGTATGCAGTTCGTGTGGAAGAGCCAGATAATACAAAGGGGCCAAGGCTTGAAGATTTCTCAGTACTACATGAATTAGAGGATGTATTCCAAGAAATAACTGGATTGCTACCAATAAGGGAGATATATTTCTCAATTGATTTAGTGCCATGAGCTACCCCGGTGTCAAAAACACCTTACAGAATGAGCACACCAGAGTTAAAAGAATTACAAATACAGTTGGAGGAATTGTTGAAGAAAGGGTACATACGTTCAAGTGTTTCACCTTGGGGAGCACCAATACTTTTTGTCAAAAATAAGGATGGAACCTTGAGGCTGTGTATTGACTTCTGACAGCTGAACAAGTACAATATAAAGAACAAGTATCTGCTACCCTGAATTGATGACCTCTTTGATCAGCTAAGAGGAGCAAAGATATTTTCAAAGATTGACTTGAGGGCAGGATACCATCAGGTAAGAATCAAGGAAGAAGACATTCATAAGACAACCTTTAGGACCAGGTATGGGCATTATGAATTTGTAGTGGTGCCATTTGGGCTGACCAATGCACCGGCTGTCTTCATGTGCTTAATGAATGACATATTCAAAAATTATTTGGACAAGTTTCTCATAGTATTCTTGGATGACATACTTATCTATTCTAAGTCTGAAGAGGAGCATGAACATCACTTAAGATTGGTATTGAAAGTACTGAGAGAACATCAGTTGTAAGCCAAGTTGAGTAAGTGTTATTTTTATCAAAAGCAGATCCATTACTTGGGACCCATTATTTCAGAGCAAGGCATAGCAGTAGATCCAGAGAAGATCGAAGCCATTAGAGGGTGGTCAACACCCAGAAATGTGTCAGACATTAGATCTTTTATGGGATTAGCTAGCTACTACAGAAGGTTCATAGTAGGGTTCTCTAAGATTTCTCATCCCATCACTTCTTTGCAAAAGAAGGGAACTAAATTTGAATGGACACTCAAGTGTGAAACAAATTTTAACCTGTTGAAGGAATTACTTACTAATGCACCTGTGTTAAAGATTGCTGACCCAAATGAAAGTTTTGTGGTATGTACAAATGCTTGTAAGGAGGGACTTGGGGGAGTCCTCACACAAAATGAACATGTCATTGGATATGAGTCTAGAAAGCTTAAGGAACATGAGAGGAACTATGCCACACATGACTTGCAACTTGCTGCCATTGTTCACGCATTGAAGATGTGGAGGCATTATCTCATGGGGAAGAAATTCGAATTAAGAGTAGATCACATTGGTCTGAAGTATCTTTTTGAACAACCGACCTTGAATGCCAGGCAAACAAGATGGCTGGAATTTTTAAGTGAGTATGACTTCGATATCAAGCATATCAAGGGAAAGGAGAATAAAGTTGCTGATGCACTTAGTAGGAGAGTGCATCTCATGCATGCTACTGTTGTCAGTATGCATCAGTCAGACTTGAAGAGAAAAAATTTAGATGGTCTTGTTACAGATCAACATTACCTACAGGTAAAGGAAAACTTACAACAAGGAGATGTACAACAAAAAATAAAGGAGTATCAGATAAAGGAAGATGGATTACTCATGCATAAAAATAGAATCTATGTTCCTAGTTCCGGAGCGCTGAGGAATGTGGTATTGAAGGAAATGCATGATGTTCCTTATGCTGGACATCCCGGTTACCAGAAAAAAATTACAACAGTGAGAAGCCAGTTCTTTTGGCCGAGAATGAAGAAGGATGTTGCTGATTACATTGCTCGATGTATGGAATGTCAGAAGGTGAAGGCTGAGCATAGGCACCCAACGAGTTTGCTGCAACCATTGCTAATTCCAGAGAAGAAATGGGAAGTGATCACCATGGATTTCATCACAGGATTACCCATAACAAATAAGAAAAATGATTCAATCATGGTGGTGGTTGACAAATTAACAAAGGCTGTTCATTTTCTACATGTGAAGACAACACATACAACGACTAATATTGCAGAAATTTTCATGAAGGAAATTGCTAGGTTGCATGGGATACCTAGGAAAATTGTCTCGGACATAGATACAAAGTTTACCTCCAACTTCTAGAGGGGATTGTTTAAAGGATTTGGCACAAATCTAAACTTTAGCACAACATATCACCCCCAGACAAATGGGCAAACAAAGAGAGTCAATCGAATAATTGAAGACATGCTGAGAATGCATGTGATGGATAAGCCATCTAAGTGGGAAGATTACTTACACTTGGTTGAGTTTGCATATAACAATGGGAATCAAGCTTCATTGAGAATGAGCCCATTTGAAGCCTTGTATGGTAGGAAATGCAATACTCCAGTGAGCTGGGACAACCCAACAGATAGAGTGGTACTTGGGTAGGAGTTTCTCAAGGACATGGAAGATTAGGTGGTCAAGATTAAGTAGAATTTGAAGGCAGCACATGATAGACAGAAAGTTTATGCAGACAAGAACATGTCAGTTAGAGAATTTAAAGTAGGCGAGCATGTACTTTTGAAAGTGAAGCCCAAGAGAAGCTCTTTGAAATTGGGTAGTTGTACAAAGCTGGCAACCAGATTCTATCGTCCATTTGAAATATTGGACAGAATAGGGCCAGTTGTATACATGCTTGCATTACTTGCTTCCGTGAATGTGCATAATGTATTTCATGTATATTTACTAAAGAAATATGTACATGATATTAACCATGTTATTAATTGGCATCTGATTCAGGTAGAGACAGAGGGAGACTTTCAGGTTCAACTAACACGGGTATTGGACAGAAAGGTAAAAATGCTCCAGAATCGAGTTATAGAGCTGGTAAAAGTTCAGTGGACCTACTACAGTCCTGAAGATGCTACTTGGGAGCATGAAGATGCCATGCGGGCAGAGTACCCGTAGCTTTTTGAATAAATTTGAGATTTTGATCTCTATATTGTATATGCACTGAGGATAGTGCCAAAATAAGGGGGAGGGGATGTAACACCCCAGGTTGTGAACCCCCATTTTAAATAATGTATTGTTACAATGATGATAGGCTTGAGTGCCCAAACAATTATTTAAAGGGCCAGTATACCCAAGAAATGTAATGCTTTGATCATTAATAATAATAAACACATTGTTGGTTGCTAGACGGACAAGGACTAGAGTTATAGGGGGCTATGATTCCACAAGAGAGGGGGCTTGAGAGGCTAAATATTTATTCCTACGTTATTTACCTTTTTGCCTAAAGGGGGGAATCAATTACGTGAGCTTCTTGGGGAGGCTAGGAGGTTCTTGATTTCCCCACGAACATACTTAAACCGCCCCTGGTCCGATTGTGGGGTTGGTCATTGGCTTGTCCACTCTGCCACCTTTGTGTTACCTCATTCTTACCCTCACACATTCCCATTCACTTACCTACCTCCTCCATCCATCCTCACCTGCGTATTAATCTCGGGAAGGGGGACTGAACTGCGAAAGAATTAGCCACAGGATAGTTGGCTATAGTGGCCGCTGGTGTGATCCAGTTGTGCCTTAAGGCCTGCATGTCTGAGATGCAGTGGCCTGTGTCTAGCATGGCTCACAACTGTGAGGAGAATTCTAGCATTGAGATTCTGGACCAGTTGCGCTAGAGGCCCAAATAAGGAGAAGGACTGCCTGAGGGACCGCATGGCAGAGAAAGGTGGAGGTCTGTTCTCTCAGGTGGTGTAAGCTGGGTAGAAGAGAGCTGGGTACTTGGATTGTTGTGAGTGCTGGGAAACCTGTGAGAGCTTGAGAGATGACTGGTTTGGGAAGCCAAGTTCACTCTGGAACTGTCCTTGTGGATTCATAGCCTTGGCTCGGGGGTGATGCTATTGTTGAGATTTGGAGCAGTAGTGTCTACGGTTGGGTGGAATGTCCTTGGTCTGCATCCAGTTGGTGTCATCTTTCATGAATATAAGTGCTCTCCATTGTGATATTATTATTTGTGTATGAGTGTTTTTCTGCTGTATATTTAATTATCGTTAATTGAATCTTTAGAACATGCATGCTTGCTGGATATTACTATGCATCTCGTTAATTCTCTTATATTATGCATCTTAAATAAATAAAGAAGGTATCGGCATGAGAAAGAAGTCCAAGGGTGGGCTTGCAGGTAGCATACCCCAGCCTGTGGCTGGTGGGGTATGTTACACTTGTATAAGTTAAAAGGTCACTCAGATGCAACCTTGACTCACTCCACTTAGAGTCCATATGAACTTTGGCATCGAAGATTAGCTCACATCAACTACAAATCCATACCATATGTAAGCAAGGTAGTTACAAGTTTACTGGAATTCAAGGTTGATCATGAAGGTGTGCAAGGGATGTGCACAAGGAAAGAACATAAAGAATCCTTTCTCAAAGAGCGACAATAAAGCAAAAGGAATCTTGGAGCTCATCCACTCATATGTATGTGGTCCAATGCCATCAACCTCTCTTAGTGGGTATGTATACTATGTTTCATTTATTGATGATTATTCTCGCAAGACTTGGGGTTTATTTCTTGAAATCAAAAGATGAAGTATTTGGAAAATTCAAGGAATTCAAAGCCTTGATAGAAAATATCTCCGAAAGAAAAATCAAGATACTTAGGTTAGATAATGGAGGAGAATACACCTCAAAAGAATTTGGAATATTTTGTAGAGATGTTGGGATTAAGAGGGAGCTCACCACTCCCTATAATCCTCAAAAAAATGGTGTAGCAAAATGAAAGAATAGAACAATAATGGAAGCAGTGAAGACTATGATCCACGATCAAGATCTTCCAATGCAATTATGGGCTGAAGCAACAAGAACAACAATTTATGTCCAAAACAGATTATCCCATAGTGCACTTGGATTCAAAACCCTTGAAGAAATGTTCTCCAAAAAGAAGCCAGAAGTAAGCCATCTCAAGATTTTTGGTTTTCCAGTGTTTGTACACATTTCGAAAGATAGGAGAACTAAGTTGGATCCTTCAGGAAAGAAGGGAATATTTGTTGGATATTGTGAGGTCCCTAAGGCATTCAAAATTTACATACCAGGTTACCATCATATTGAGATCAACAGATATGTAACCTTTGATGAAGATGCAACACTCAAAAGGTTAAGGAAATGCCATCTTGAGGAAGTATATGAAGAAGAACCTGTAGCTCTCAAAGTTGCAGAACGCATGAAGGAAGTTACAGTTACCCCTGCTGATGAGATTCCAGAAGATCATGATATGATAGAATCTCAAGAACCTCCTTGTATGACGATCTCTCACAAGAGAAAGATAGCTTGGGTGAGAGAACTTATTAAAGATGCAGAGAAGTATGGTGCCCCAGAAGGAACCATGAGACAAAGCAAGAAACCTAAGCCATTCTCCAACTATATGGCCTTGATGTGTAATCTCATAGAAAATGAACCTACTTGCTTTGAAGAAGTCGTTCAAAAGAAAGAATGGATGGATGCCATGATAGAAGAATACCAGTCCATCATAAAGAATGATGTATGGGAAGTAATTCCCAGACCAAAGAACAAAGATGTGGTGTCTTCAAAGTGGATATACAAAATAAAACATGCAGTAGATGGAAGTATTGAAAAACATAAGGCAAGATTTGTGGCTCGTAGTTTTTCTCAAAAGGAAGGTATTGACTATGAAGAAACATTTTCTCATGTAGCTAGATACACTTCTATCATAACCATCATAGCTCTTGCAACTAAAATGAAGTGGAAGTTACACCAGATGGATGTGAAAACAACTTTCTTAAATGGTGTTATTGAAGAAGAAGTGTATATAGAACAACCACAAGGGTTTGAAGTTGAACATAGAAAGACTCATGTCTGCAAGTTGAAGAAAGTGTTGTACAGGTTGAAGCAAGCTCCTAGAGCTTGGTATGGAAAAATTGATAGTTTCATGACAAGCTTGGGCTATATCAAGAGTAAAGTTGATTCTAACCTTTACTTCAAGGTTATGAATGATGAGCCAGTCATATTGCTACTATATGTGGATGATTTATTCTTGACTGGAGAAGAAAAGCGAATCACAGATTGCAAGAAGAAGCTTGCTACAGAGTTTGGGATGAAATACCTAAGCCTGATGCATTATTTCTTAGGTCTTGAAGTTTTGCATAGCCCAGAGAAGGTCTTCCTTAACCAAGGGAAGTATGAAGTTGAAATATTGAAGAGATTTGACATGTTGGAATGTAAATCCATGAACACACCCATGGAAATGAATTTGAAGCTCCTGGTTGATACTTTGTCAGAGTTGGTTGATGCTACTCTATAAAGATATATTATTGCATTGTTGATATATTTGATGAATACCAGGCCAGATATATGCTTTGGTGTGAACACCTTGAGTCAATATCTGGTGGAACCCAGACGTGTTCACCTTGTAGTTGCAAAGCATGTGATGAGATACCTTAAGGGTACGTTGGATTATGGTCTATGTTATACTGAAGATCATGACTTCAGAATGTATGGTTATACTGATTCAGATTGGGCTGGAGGTGCTTCAGACAAAAAAAACACTTCAAGATGTTGTTTCAGTTTGGGGTCAGCCACGACTTCATGGAAAAGCATGAAGCAATCCAGTATTGCTCTCAGCACGATAGAAGCAAAATACATTGCAACATGTTCTTCTAGTTGTAAAGCCATATGGATTCAGAAGTTGTTGACAGGTCTGTTCGAGATGGAAGCCACCATGATTCTATGTGATAACCAAAGTTGTATAAATATGGCAGAGAACCCAATGTTCCATGATAAGTCGAAGCACATAGAGATCTGGTATCACTACATTCATGATATGGTGCAGAGGGGAGCTGTAAAGCTCCAATATGTTGGCACAAATGAGCAGGTTGCATATGTGTTGACCAAGCCTCTGTCTCGTGTGAAGTTTGAGTACTTTTGAGACAAGCTTGGTGTTGTCTGAAAGGACCTCCCTCGAAAGGGGGAGTGATGTTGATGATACTATGGTATTCTGAACAACAATGAGTAGCTCCGTTAGGATTTTATATCCTAGGGAATCTTTTGATTCCTGGGCAGATCTCAAAGGTCCGGTAAGGACAATCTGTTAGACTACCACATGGTAGCTTGTTAGGATTTTATATCCTAGGGAATCTTATGATTCCTGGGAATATCTCGAAGGTATGGTAAGGATGGTCTGTCAATGTACCACAAATGTTGTTGTTGATACACCTGCCTCATTTTGTTGCCATATGTTGATGATGTTGTTGTTCCATCTTCATGTTGTTGATGATGTTGTTGTTCCAGCTTCGTGTTGTTGATGATGTTGTTGTTCCAGCCTTGTTGACGCCAACCCGCCCCTCAACGAGCGCGGTCGCTCACCAGGACCTTCACGATTCACGGCCCGAAGAGCTGGCGCTCTTTCCTCCCTTATCGGGAGTTCGCAACCCGGGAATCTTTTGATTCCTGGGCAGATCTCAAAGGTCCGGTAAGGA
>JASDQU010213801.1:1891-18464 GCA_032191745.1 Picea mariana | reverse complement strand
AATCAACTCCCAAAACCAAAGCTCTTCTCCTAAATTCCTGAGTAAAACTTTGTACATTCTGTCCTTTTTCTTGTCTAAAATTCTGCCATTCCATGGTTGCCTTTTGTTTATATGCCAATGGATAAAATTGTTTTTTAATTGCTATAATGAAATCATTCCAAGAAAGCAAAATTTTCCATTCTTTTTCATTTTCTCCTGTGTCTTAGATTCCCACCAAATAAGTGTTGAACCATCTAATCTTAATGAAGAAATCTGAATTTTGGTTTCATCATCTTGAATCTTTTGTATTCTAGAATATACTTCAATTTGACGTATCCAGTTATCTAAATTTTCAGCGTTAACTTCTCCATTATAAATTGGCAACTCAAATTTTATATCAAGCTTTAATGATGGAATTTGCGAAGGAGTTTTACCATGCCCCTTTGGAGAATTTGGAAGATGTTTCGAACTGGTAGAAGAAGAAGAAGAAGAAGATGATGGAGGAGGAGAGGGTGGTGGAGAAGAACCATTCCCTCCATTTCCGCCTGGAGTTTTTTCACCACCGCCTCCCTTATGCATTGAAGGGTTGGAGCCTTCACTCTGCGACATTATGTTCCATTCCATCAAGATCTTCATCATATCTCTCAACTCCATGACAGTCTGTCTGAGATCTTCTTCTTCAGTCGGAACACGTTCATGACTTTCTGCACGATCCATGCTTGGTGAATGTCTCTCTGAAACTTGCGGTGAATGAATCGGCTTCCTCCTTGTCAGATAAGAACTTGGCTCCACAAGTTGACCTTCTCCTCTTGTGATTTTCAACCTTGTGAGCATCAGAAACAAAACTTGCAAACAATCAAGTCTTCAAAACCAGTGCTCTGATACCAACTTGATCTAAAACTGAAGAAGACTTGAAAAACATGAAAACTTATTGCAAGTGAATGTTATGTGTTTAAAGAAAAAGGATCAATTTGCAACACATAAATTAAAGGATTACTTATGCAAATTACACATAGACAGCAGTATAATCATTGAACATAAACACATAAGCACAGCAATTGATAAAGGAGTTCACCCCTCTTATGGGCTACATCTCCTGGTCCAACTTCCAATGGATCATTATTATTAATTGCTCAAAAACATGTCTTACAATGCTCAAAATGACAAACCGACTGCTCCAATGGCTTCCCAGCATCCCAAAACCCCTGTCTGGGCTCTTTCGGCACCTCAATCAGTCGAAAAATGAAGAAGTTAGGCCTTTTGGAAGTCTCCCTCTTCAAACTTGCTGTCTTTGGTTCTACAATTCGCACCCTTCATAAATGAACCTGGCTCACAAGCATTTTAAAGCGTGAAAACCCAGCACCGGGCGCAACCGCGCCAACGGTGCAAACCGTAGAATGGTTAAGGCACCTCCAACCCCTAACCGCCTAGGCACCTAGGCGTATGATAGCATATGACCACGCGCTTGGCTAAAAGGTGGTTAACGGTTAAACCGCTCCAACTGTGCTAACTCCTCCGCTCCGGTCGTGGGAACATGGTACACAGCATATGACCAAGGGTCATATCAAAACCCCGTGCACACATATTGTACCACCGGTTACACGTCATATAACAAAAACCATGTCGTATTGACATCCGCGCGCATGTATATAACATATGGTTATATAGTATGGAATAGAACCATGGGTCGGGGCTAAGCCCCGGCCCGCCCCCCTTTCCATTTAAACAACAACCAAACTTAAATATAAATGTGTTGACATACATAACAAGGAACAATGGGCGGAACGTTGGTTAGCGGAGGTTTGTGAAGACTTATGCGGTGGGGAAGTCCGGAGCTCGAACCTCGCGGCCTCCAATATATATTTTACATAACCATATAACCCAATCAATGAGCGACACGTGGCGCCCACGGATTGGGCCACGTGTCCTCACACCATTCGCCAGCTACAGAACATGTGTCACTCCTGGATTTGATAATCATCAACCAACAAAAACCTGCCACGTCACCATTGTACGGTCGTACGGTCATGCCACGTCAGACTATACGGACTGGTACAGTCAGCATCTAATTTTTTTTTTGCATGTTTGGCTTGACGAACAGATCACGATATCTTCTCCATACGGAGTCCATTTGAAAAAGTAAATATACCGCCGAAATCAGGAAGACGAGACAGATGCAATGGCACTGTTTTCGTCGCATTCTGAGCACTTTGAAAATTGAGCAAAATTTGATCCCCTGATCAATGTAGAATGAGACAACAAGGCCTGAGAAGTCCTGACTTGGAAGGTGGAATTATCAGTGGGTCAAAATACAACATACACATCTATCTCAAGGCGTTTAATCTTTTCCTCTAAATCGTATCACTTCTTATAAGACATTTTCTCCAAATGTCCAATCTTTCCATAGTACTGACATGTCTTCTTCTTTCGACTTCTTTGTGGTGCATCTACTTGTCTCTGAGGTTTATGGTCATGGTATGTAGGTTTTTGTGTAGAGGCATCAAACCATGCTTTATCCATTGGATCCATCTTTCCCTTTCCCTTGAGCAAGTGGGCCTGGAGTTTACCACCAAGCTTACCTTCTCTAAGTAATATATGTTGATTAATAATAAAAATACCACAGAAAAATTCAAAGGTGTAATCCTTACATTATTCCTTGTGTTCTTGCTAGTTGGTGCGAAAATTTGACACGAAAACGTCGAATGGTGTTCTCAAGTTCATTAGGACCAGACCGATGAGTTATCCATCCTCCTTTAGGTAGTTATTTCCACATTCACCCAATTTCAATTGGAGTTCCTTGACACGTGTTAAATATTCCTCCTTTATTTCAAAGGAATGATGATAGAGAGATATCAAATCTTTCTCCAACTACATGACATGGCTCTTCTCAATTAGTCGAACAACAACTTCAGTTTCTTCCAGACTTGATGAGGATATTTGATCCCACTGAGGTGAAATTGAATATCTTGTGAGATGTAGGTCATGATGACCCCTATAGCCTCATCCTTCTTTCCATCAACAACCAAATTTTCTTGGTTGGTTGTTCGATTTGGAATCACAACCTTCATATACTGTCACAGTCCTTTGCTCTTTAGTAGGGATTCCATGTATAGTTTCTATTCTACCTAATTTGATACGCTCAAAATAATAGGATCAATCCTCGAAGCCATCTTAGATATCTAAACAGACTGGTCTGTTTCGATGAGTTCCAATCAGAAAACCATCGACTCAAAGTCAATCACATGACACATTTAACTCAACAAGGTTTGTAGATAACAGGTCGAGGTTTTAAACCATTGAATCCGATACCATGTTGGGGAATGGGGTGGAACATGACATGAAATAGAGAACACAATGTTGCAGATAATCAAAGAGGAGCAAAAGTTTCGAAGGCAAAGGTGGTGTCTAAAGACACTATTACAACACTTAAACAAGGTGCACTATGATCATAACATCGTAGTTCATGTTTCACATCTTGATCTATATGATATATTGCACAATCTCCATGATTTATAATGACCCAAGGGGTCTGCATTTATTGCCTCAAGATCTAACTAATTTCCATAGAATCTGGAAGATCTTGTCCACATGCAATTGTCGGTCGTTAGAGTTGACTCTGCCAAATCTTCTTTGTTGAGTAAGCTTGATAGGACTCGACGCGACCGACTATTCGTCCAACTTATAGCCAATTGTTGGGTTGGTTTATACACCACTCGACTATCTTCGACTACTGGTCGACTATCCAACCAACAGGCACGTCGACTACTCGACCAACTGGTGTAGTGTGTTTGTCAATCGCCCGACCGAATGTATCCATATGTAGGTCAACCTCTCGATCGACTAAACCCAGACTCAACCCAAGAGATGTGTGATGAACCATCAATGCTTGATGTTCCAACAAGTCTGCGGTTAAGGGAACGTCTGAGGTGCATCAAAAAAGGTTGTGAAGATGGTTGCGATGAAGAGTCTTGATGTGACGAATCTGTTTGTGAGTGTCTTTATGAGGTGGGGAGAATCGTTGACTCTTCCCAAGATGTAAACCAATCTGGTAATGCTCATATTGTAACTTTTTTCGCAATAAAAAATACTTAGTCAGGTTTTAGGCACAGTTTGTGTTGCTCGCACTATATTTGTGTTCTTCGTGTTTTCTTCGCAAGTGTTCTCTTTGTTTCATGGATGTATGCTCATATATGACTAGGTGTTAAAGTTTTTAACAATTGTCTAAGTATACAAGAGTTGCACTAGAGTAGGAGTGTAACTCATCGGTAGCCTAGAATGGAGTATGGGTATGCTCTAGGTGAAGAGGCATAGTTTGAACAAAGTATCCTTGGTGTTGCCAAGTAGTCAAGTGAGAAACATTGCAGTGTCGTTGGCCCTCAAGAGGTGTATGATCATAAGGCACATTGTGGGGACATGACAACATCTACTTCAGGTGTAATATAGGTGGAAAAAAATTTGAATCCATATTGGAAGGAGAAGGGGTTGGTTTACAATATTTCATGTGAAAGGAATGAAGAAAGTCACATGCATACTTGGACTGGGAAAGAGAAATTCCTTCCTTGGTTTGCAATACTTGAAGGCCAAGGAAATAATGCAAATAACCTAAGTTTGTCATTTAAAATTTCTTATTAAGGTTGTATTTCACATGGTTGAAAATTTTAGGGTCACTACTAGTCAGGATAAGGTCATCAACATAAAGAACAATTATTATGAGATGGTTTCCTAGTTTCTTGGTATAGACATTGGGGTCAAAATGACATCTGGAAAATCCAATGTCAAGAAGAAATCTATACATTTTAGCATACCAAGCCCAAGGAGATCGCTTAAGACCATAGACATATTTCTTAAGGAGAAAGACAAGGTTGGAGTCATTCTGAACATAGCTAGGAGGTTGTTCCATGAAATTTTTTAATTCATAAGTTTTGGGAAAGGAGGGGGGCATTATTATTCATTCTATCACATACAAGAAGAAGAAAATAGAGAGGAAGAGAAAGGGGAATTCATGGAGAAGATGGAAAACAGAGAAAAATAGGTGGAGGAATGACAAAACCTGGCTACAACACAACTGGGGAAGACCCAAATTTATTAAAATTTATGTTTTGTGGTTTTCTATTTCAACCTTTGTAAGCTTGGCTAAGACTTAGACTAGCGAGCATTAGAATTTAGTATTTGAGGAAGGGTTTTCATCCTCAATAATTTTTTTCTAGTAGTAGTTGAATCCCATCCAGGAATTTTGTATGTGATTTCATAAATGTGAAATTTAATATAAGTGTTGGTTGTGGAAATTTGTTTCCTTTGTGTGTCTTTGTCTCTTTTAAAAATCCGTGTGCTTCTTTTTTATTTCCTCCGTGCTAGAGTTTGGTTTTCACAACCTTGTTGGTTGTTGTTGTTTCTTTGTGCTAGAGTTTGGCTTTCGTATCCTTGTTGGTTGTTGTTGTTTAAGTGCAATACTATGGTTGCATTATAGGATAAAGCATGCCATTTAGGCTTCCAAACTTCACCCGAGAATCTTCTCTAAGGAGTACACATAGCCCCCCAATTGTTTTGTCTGAGTTCTATGAGATAGTGAAAAATGGAAAATAGTATTCCCTCTATTTTTTGACGTTGAGTCTTCAGATGCCCAATGATTTGTATAGTTCTATAGAGGCTTTCCAATATCATGGCAAGCAATAAAGACTTCACATAGAAATGCTTAACAATTGGAAGGACCCATTGCAAGTTGTTTCACTCATAATTAGATGGGAAGTTGTTTCATTCATGAAAGGTATGGAAATTTCCATCCAAAGACTTACATCTTTATTTACATAGTAATATTTTTTTTGTAAGGTTAGTTGGTGAGTATAGGGTTTAGTCCTCATTGCTTGGTGAGTTTGATTTTTGTGAATTCCTTTGTGATGCATCAACCCTCCTCACACCCATCAAATCATGAGAAAAAAAATACATTTTAATTTTATTAAGAAAGTATACATTCCTCACACCCATCAAATCATGGGAAAAGAATACAATTTTATTTTATTACTAAAATATAGATTGAATAGACACTTGAAATCACAACTTCTTAATATAATATGAATTTTTCATTTAAAAAAAAACCTAAAAAAGTTTTGTGATAGAAAATAATAATAATATATTTTGTTCCAAATTTTAAAAAAATTTAAACCATATTAATATAATATATTATAATAAAAGCAATTATTTTTAAAAATATTAAGGATATAGTTTATATTTGTGATTTTTTTTTAGTATTTTTAATTTTAATATTTTTAAAGTTATTTTTTAAATTTATAAGCAGAAACGTATATAAAATATATTTTCGAAAATAGTGAAAAGCAAAGCATGTTTATTGTATTGTACAGAACAGTTTTCCAATATCATATTACTGTTTATATTTTTCAAAAATGTTATATGAAATATTTTTTTTCAGTGATATTTTTTGGGACATTTACTTATAATTTGAGAAAAAATTGTTAGATCTACAGATTTGAGTGATTATTTCTGTATAATTTCAGTATCCAGAAGTTTTTCAGCATACTGAATCCATTTCTACATTCAAAAATAGATTTTAAATAACAAAAAATAATAATTTCTTACAAATTTATATCCCCAAATCCAACCAAAAAACCCATTTCATAAAAAAAAATTAGACAAAACCCAACCCAGAAAGGTAGCACCCAATAAGGAGAATATATATGAGTTATAACTCAGGTAAAAGAATTAAACAACGCAGAAAATTTGTCCAATTTCATATTACTACCTCAACTCCATATATGCCAGGCCAATACTAAGAAATCTTACGACTATGATTATATATATAGTCTTTACATTAAAAAATAGTAAACACCTAGCAAATGCCTCATTTAATTAGAAGCCATATGTTTTAACATAAAACAGAATGAGACATTTAGATTTTCACTTTATGTTATGAAATATTTTAATTATTTATTGTTTGCAAATTTACAAGATCTAGACATAGAAACATTTTCTCACACAGACCCTGGCATTAACATCATGGTATTTTGAGTTAAGAATCTTCAATGTGAAAACCCCTGTTCTCTGATTTCACTTCATTGCTGTTTGAGTTCTCATTTTATTCTGATTTCCCTTCATTGCTGTTCAAGTTCTCATTTTATTAAAAAATACTCGCATGACATGATATTCTGGAATGCAGGCAAGAAGGTAAGCTGCTGAAGAAAGTACTGCAAGACGTTCTAAAGGAGGTTAATGAAGTACCATTAGAAGTAGCCAAATTCCCAGTTGGCCTGAGCGAAAGGGTGGAGGAACTTGAAGCATTATTGTTGTCAAACCCAGATGGAGATAAAACCACTGTGGTAGGCGTTGTAGGCATCGGAGGGGTGGGAAAAACCACTCTTGCCAAAGCTGTATACAATCGAATCCGCTCTAATTTCAGAGCTACTACCTTCTTACATGATGTCAAAGAATTAATTGACAGAGATGGGTTAACCAACGTGTAGAAATAATTCTGGCGGATCTACTGCGTTTCGACTGTAAAATTCGGAGTATAGACGAAGGCAAAGTCTTCCTGAGGAGGCGTCTGAATAAAGCAAAGAACATTCTTATTGTTTTGGACAACGTTGAAAATTTTGATCAATTAGATGCTCTAATGGTTACCAAAGTTCTTGGGCCAAGTTGTAGGGTATTAGTCACGACTCGAGATAAGAGAATACTGGAGCTCGCGCAGATTTCTAGAATATATAAAGCTACAGGACTCAACGATGAGCATGCAACAGAACTCTTTTGTCGCCATGCTTTTCTCAGTCCTCGGCCTAATGTTGGTTTTGATGATTTGGTCTTAAAATTTGTAGAGATCTTAGACGGATTGCCTCTCTCTTTGGAAACATTTGGGAGTCATCTGTATGGAAAAGCTGATAGAAAGATATGGGAAGTTATATTGGGGAAGATTTCTAGAATTCTGCCGTGGAATGTCAAGGAAAGGCTGAAAATCACAGTTGAAGTACTCGATGAAGAAGAGAAATCAATGTTCCTCGACGCTGCCTGCTATTTGGTGGGGGAAGGCAATGATACAGTTATACGTATATGGGACGCGTCCGGGTGGAGTAGTTGGCTCGGTTTTGAGAGTCTTGAACAAAAATGCTTGATTCAGGTGGATCATCAGAACCGGATAAGAATGCACGATCATCTGCGCGACATAGGAAGGGACATAATCGATGAAGAGTCCAAGAATTTTCCAGGTCGTCGAAGTCGCTTTGGCGTGCTGCTGATATTATCAAAGTTCTCACAGAAAATTCGGTATGTGAAATCTTCATAGCATTCAACCCATTCTTTAAACATTTGATTCATTTAACCTGACTCAACCGCTTAACCCGAGGTTTCTATTAATCAATGCCCTTTCCCAATCAATACCCTTTGCGAGGGTAAGGGTAAGCCAATCACTTTTTTAATGAATCAGATCTTGATTGAAGATGTAACAAAACACCGCCACACTCTCCCTAGGGATCCAACTCGACTTGACGCACCCAAGTTGCCCGACACATGGGGTCTTGTGGCACTGCGATGTTTCGTTTTGGCAGCTTGACCAAACCGAAATTTGTTTTGTTTTGGCAGTTTGACCAAACCGAAATTAGTTCGCCCAGAGTATGTCTCACTCAAGATGCACCTATATTCCTCGTTGAGTCAATCGTGCCAACTACACTTGCATTCTTTACTTAAATGATTACATAGTTATTATACTTATCCAATTACGTAGCCAAGAACATGCAACCATTCATACACAAGAGACACAAATATAGTTGGGAGGAACAAACCATGCGTAACACCCGTATAAGTCTTCTACTATACAAATGATGTTACAATGCTTACAAAGAGGAGCACACAACTCAATACATAAATATAAAAGAATTTGAAGCTAAGTCACATCCTGACTTGCCTACTTGCTCATACACCCAAGTCTTCCTGTCGCAACCTTAATTCAACTGTCGTAGTATTATCCCTATTGCATGCACTGCTTGCCTAACCTCTGCACCTCTCTGTCGTGTGCCCTACCAAGACACCCAATGAGACACTAAGTCAAGCCTTCACACTCACCTTCATCTTCGTCACACTTCGTCTCACCTCTACCCAAGCTGCATACCTCACTCTCCAACTTGAGTTGTGATGATGTGATGTGATGCCTCTAACTCATGTGCCTTGTGTTCTTTATATGGACTCCAACTGTCTCCTTCACGAACTTTCACGTCCTTTGGGGTGTTATTCGCCTTCGCAAACCGATAGGCCCATGAACCCATGCACTTGTTGAACCTCCACATCCTTTCGGGTTAGTGCACCCCAACGTCGGGCGCACTCCTCATGTTGATGCGCCCCAACCTCTTTGGTGCGCCCTTGCCTTGTGTGTTTCCTTGAATAGGTCGACATGAATTTTCATGGGTGTGTCGATGGGGTTATCCAACCTTTCCAATGTGCCCTTGTTGCCAAGGGAAGGTGGGTCCATTCCTTGGGCATGTGCCCAAGTTGCCTTGTCCTTTCCCAAACGCAACCCAAGTCCTCATCCTCTGTTGCAAGGAAAGTGAGGCGCATGTCCCCTTGGGTTTGGACATCACCATTGTGTGTTCAAGGTGCTCTTTCCCGCATCTATAAGACTTCATTTTCTCAACCGATAGCATGCCCCTTGTGTTCTCTTGACCAACTTAACGCCAAGTCTTCCCAAGGAGCCTCCCCACTCAGTGGATGTTACCGATGGTTTTACATCCTCCCCCACCTAAAGTCATTGTCGTCCCGGCAACATCCTAAAAATATACAGTCTCCAACCTCCTTGAACTCACGCCATCACAACCAAGTCTCATGGAAACCCCAAGTTTCATGCCAACTAGAAACCCCAAATTTCCTATGAAGTGAAAACCCCAAGTTTCCACAAATCAACCCAACTGCACCACACCCAACTCCACATGCTCTGCTACCTGAGTCATTGTGGTCACTTCACCCAACTCCAAGGATGAAATTCACCCAAATCTGTCGCATTGTCTCGTCGCGATGTTGTTGACTTGTTGTTGTCTGGTTTTTTTGTTTCTTTCATTGCCTACTACAACTAACTGCTACCCGATTCTTCTCAAAAATTATCCTAAGTGTTGAACCTCTGTGTGACTCACTACTACGATCATACTACAAACATCTTAGCCATGCTTCTACACATTGATGTCCCTCATGCCTTGGACTGATTGGGTAGCTAGTCCAGTCGTTACTCCCAACTCATGAGAATGTACTTCCCATGCCCACATGCAATTACTTTTGTCTGCACCTCTGTTACTCTGTCCAACCTCAAATACTAAGGCAAACTCCTGGACTTTTCCCTTGGCTACCAAGTTTCCTAACCCAACACACCAGTTTGCCTCTCTGCAACCTAACACACCAACTGTTTCCTTCACCGTGCCAAAGTGAGTTCGCCTCCCTACTCCAACTCACTAAGTCACGTTCACGTGAATTTGCTGCGACGCCTTCTTCCAAAGCGCCCCACAACACACTACCTTCCTCATGGAAATGCATATCTCCAAGTCTGCAATGGCACCTCTCCATGAGGTTCCCAAGGCCACGCTACTTGCTTCTTGGTAGCATGTCAACTCCCTGTCTTCTCAACAAATGGAGTGTATCCAATAGCCACCACCAAGGCTATTGGCGTACGTAGTGTCGAACTTGTGCTTCGTGCGTAAGTACCTCAACACCAACCTAACTTCATTCAGTGTGCATCCCAACTCCTCAAGCTTTTCTGCACTTAATTGAAAGTCATATATCCCCATTGCTTTCCTACAAAAGTTCACAATGGTTGTGGGGTGTCGGTACTCCTTCCCCACTTCTTCCACGTCTGACTCCAAGTCTAGCTAAGTGAGTGCCTCCACACACTGCTCCATCTCAACACTTATATTTTTTGTTGAAAGTGAGTTGTCCAACCGATCTTCCTCAACCCCTTCACAAATTTGTTGGCAACATGGTGATTCAAGCTACATCTCTTGTACCACGTCCTTGCAAAATGTTGTGGCGGGCAACCTCAACTCGTCATCGTAGTATTGGTTGTGGCTTGGCATGCTTCACAACCAATTTGTCTTCTCCAAGAAAGACTTCATCGACATCTCCATTATTGTCAACCTCCGTTCTGTCTGACCCAATCCTCCTAAGGTCACCATGGTCGAACTCACCCCTTGTTGTTGCACTGCGTCATGAGGTTTGTCCGCACTTCCGCTGACTCCCTCAATCAACTTGATTGCAAACATCTTGGGTATTCGTCCAAGCTTCCTCTTCATCATCATGGGCATACTCGGTGTTTTGGCTTCATCCAAGAACACGAAGCAACCTGCATGCAAGATTGGAACTACCTTGGAAAATATGAGAAATCTCTTCCCCAAGACCAACACATGATCATCCAATGGAGCAACCATGAGGTCCCAATTGCCAAACCAACTTCCAATTTTCTAAGGTGCAGAGCGAACCACCCTAACTTTTGGTTCCACTGCAAAGTTGACCACCTTGTACATGGTCGTGCTCCTCTCAAGATTACAATGGAGTGACTTCACGGTTCACTCAATCACAAAGCTATGGGTCACGTCAGTGTCTACTAAAGAGACCACTTTCACCCCACTCACTATTGCATCCAAAAAGAAAAGTCCTTCTCCTTCACCATGCAAACATTGTCCACATACTTTGTCTTTGAACTCATCTAGACATGTTGCCAAAGCGTCCACTGCTTCCAACATCTCCTTTGAAGGTGTGGGCGTTTGGAATACTTCCACCATGGCAGTAAGCTTCTCCTCTACCTGTTGCACTTGGTCTTCTTCAAACCATTCCAACTTAGTCCTCATCATACAGTCTGCTACAAAGTGGTTTTCGTCGCAAAGAAAACATTGAACAACTCTTCCTTTGCGATCAAGCAACTTCTTCCTTGTTGTGACGTCTCCTTTTCCTTAGGCATCGTCCTTGCTGAGCGACCCCAACCTTGGCATCTCCCTAGATTTTGTTCCATCCAAAAATGTCTTCATTTCATCGTCACAAAATTTCAACTATTTCTCAATCTTGCACATCTTCCTCAATCCTTTGTGTAATTGCGCTAAGTTTTGATTCACAACGTCCATTCTATTCTTCCATGTCTCTCCATCACAGGATTTCCATCGTGCGATCTCAAGCATCATCTTCGAGCCTTCCCGACACTGCATCAAACTTTGCTTCACAATGTAAGTGTCATACCATTCATTCATGACTTCCATCTCTTGGGTCGAGTCGAGCCTTAACTCGCATTGCACAACTTTGCTTGTGTGTGTCCAACTTGCCCTGACTTAACTCTTTACTCCTTGTTTGAACAATCATTGCCTTGGTCTCCTATGGCACCAAGACATCTACATGATACTGCCCCAACTTTTCCTTCTCTAGTTTGCAGACGCACCGGCTCATCCGACTGCTTCACAACTCTTCCCACAACCTACTGCCATGTTTGGAGTCGTTTTTCATGTCTAGTGGAGTGCCCAACATGCCAAGGAGTCGATTCAACAACCGCAAATTCATTCAAGCTTAAACTCTGTAATGAACTCTGTGACGTTCTCCTTGTCCAAGCGCTTCGGTTCATCCATGAAATGTGCTCTTGGTATGCACAAGGTATGCACCCAAGACTGTCCCACAAGTTGCAACTTCATCCACAACTCAGCCTTCTAGTCAACACCAACTTCTGCCACAAGCTTGATACTAACCATCCACCAAAGCCGGTGACCAAAACTAACTCTGCGATGAACCAATCAGCCTCACCGAATTGTTCAATGAATTTTCTATGATACCATCTATCACAAAGGTGACAGCGGTGAAGAGCTCACCAAACTATCTTCAAGTCCTCTTTGATACCATCTATCACAAAGGTGACAGCAGTGAATAGCTCACCAAATTGTCTTGAAAGTTTTCTTCGATATTATCTATCATGCATCCACAATCTGCCCGAGGATCCAACTCGAATTGGCACACCCAAGTCCCTCGACGCCTGGGGTTGTGTGGCACCGCGACATTTAATTTTGACAACTTGACCAAACCGAAATTACTTTGCCCAGACTATGCCTCACTCAAGACACACCCATACACTGCCTTGAACCAATTGTGTCAATTACAATTGTGTTCTTTACTTAAACTATTACATAGTTCTTATACTTAATCAATTATGTAACCAAGAACATGCAACCATTCATACACAAGATACACAAATATGGTTGGGCGACACAAACCATGCCTAACACCTATACAAGTCTTCAACTATATAAGTGATGTAACAATGCTTACAAAGAGGAGCTCACATCTCAATACATAGATATACAAGAATTTGGCTAAGTCACATCTCGACTTGCCTACTTGCTCATACACCCAAGTCTCCCTGTCCCAACATGAATCTAACTATCGCAGTCTTCTGCTTGTCTTCTGACTATCGCAACATGAATTTGACTATCGCAGTCTTCTCCTGTCGCACCTCTTTGTCATGCACCTTGCCCAAGACATCCAACGAGACACTAAGCCAAGCCTTCACACTTTGCCTTCATCATTGTTGCACTTCTTCTCACCTCTGCCCAAGTTGTAGACCTCACTCTCCAACTCGAGTTGTGATGATGTGATGTGATGCTTCTAGCTCATGTGCCTAGTGTTCTTTATATGGACTCCAATTGTCTCATTTGTGAACCATTGCATCCTTTTGGGTGTCACACCCCTTCGCAGACCAATGTGCCCAAATGAAGCGACGTGCCCCTTCGTAGACTAGGGCGTCCATGAACCCATGCACTCGTTGAACCTTTGCATCCTTTCGGATTGGTGTGCCCCAACCTTGGGCATGCTCCTCATGCCGACGTGCCCCAACCTCTTTGGTGCGCCCATGCCCTATGCGTTTCCTTGAACTGGCCAATGTGACTCTTCATGGGTGTGTCTATGGACTTATCCAACCTCTCCAATATGCCCCTGCTTCCAACGACAGGCGGGCCCACTCTTTGAATGTGCACCCAAGTCGCCCCATCCTTGCCCAAACGCAACTCAAGTCCTCATCCTCCGTCGCAAGGCGAGTGGGGCGCACGCCCACTTGGGTCCGCACGTCACCATCGTGTGCCCAAAGTGCTTTTGCCCATTCCTATAAGACTTTGTTTTCCCAACTAATCACATGCCCCTTGTGTTATCTTGACCAACTTGCCGCCAAGTCTTCCAAAGGAGCATCCGCACTTAGTGAGTGTCGCATAGGCCTTTACACTTTGGTCTTATAGGCTAAAACACCTATTTTCCATCATAGTAAGAAAATCCAAGATTTCCCACTATAGATATAGATATTAGTTTATTGGTATCATTAGAGCTCGGTGAAGTCCAACCTGCCCTCATTACAGCTCGATAAAGTTCAACTGTAACACAAAAGTGAAATGGAAAATTTAAATTTCGATAAATTTTCATATAATCATAAATATTTCAAGTTCTCAAGTGAACTAGAATAATTTTTTTATTCTACTATCTACGATTAAATTACAATGTCCAACACACATAAGCTCTTTGAAATCAATAAGAAAGGATTATGCAAGTTTTCTGAGGCATTAATCAAACATTTATATCTAAGTTATATATCTGTGAACTCCAGAGTCTCAATGATAATATAGTGATAATTTGTTGTGTGCATAAATAGGGAACAGAAGCTGTGAGAGGGCTCAGTTTTGTTTCACGGTCTTCCAATTTATCTAATAGCAGTGAAGCAGGTCTCAGATGAAAGATTTGAAATTGCCTTGACTGCAAGGCACTTCTTTTGAGGGCGATTTCAGTCAATTGTCGAAAAATCTTGTGTGGCTCCGTTGGTGGGACTTCCCTTATCAATGTGTACCTCCAAATTTTCTAGTGGGAAGATTGGAGGTTCTGGACCTCAGCAGAGGAAGAGTTATAAAACTGTGGGATGAGGATGATTGCTCTCAGGTATAATTCGTTTTATATATTTGTCCATTGAGTTTAGCTTAGGGAGGAGAAATGTTATCGTCTCTCTAATAAATTCTCCTGCACATGTTACATGCAAAAAATTTCACATTTTGCAGATTTGTGTCTTAATTGTTAATTTAATTTTCATATTTATCCATTTTCTTAGCTCTTTGGCAGGTTTGTGTTTAAACTGTTCACAAATCTCACCATTGTAATGCAGCTTCCTCTAAAATTGCGTGAGCTCAACTTAACAGAATCCAAGCAGCTTCAAAGGGTTCCAAAAGACATACGCCAAATGAGGGTTCTGCAAAAAGTAGTTTTGAAACGATGTAGACTTCTAACTACTCTTCCGGAAGAGTTTTCTGATCTACATTTCCTGGAACATCTAGACCTGAACAACTGCAGAAGTCTTTGATCATTGCCTAATAACTTTGGAGGACTCAAACATTTGAGACATTTAGATTTGAGTTTCTGCTCTAAGTTGAAGATGTTACCAGATTCATTCAGTCAATTGTTATTGATAAGGTACCTAACGTTTCAAAAATGTAAAATCCTGAACATTGGACCCAACATTCTTGGAAAGTCAAGCAACCTTGAATATTTGGATTTCAGAGGTTGTGATAAGGCACGGATGTTGCCTTGTAACATCACCTCTCA
Source organism: Picea mariana (assembly GCA_032191745.1). Classification (NCBI taxonomy): domain Eukaryota; kingdom Viridiplantae; phylum Streptophyta; class Pinopsida; order Pinales; family Pinaceae; genus Picea; species Picea mariana. The sequence continues at coordinate 2,906 of JASDQU010213801.1, read as the reverse complement.
GAGGCACCTTAAACGGCTCTACATTCACTGCAGGGGATTGAAACAGCTGCCAGAAGACTTGGGAGAACTTATTGGTTTTAGATATCTTAGTCTGGAATGCCCCCAGATAACCCAATTTCCAGATTCTCTTGGTAACTTAATTCATTTGGAATATATCGAATTTAGATCTAGTAGACTACGTCGCCTCCCTGAAAGTGTTGGACGGCTTAAACTATTAAAACAGTTGAGAATCACATGTCATAGACTCTCTTATTTGCCTAATGCCATAGGACAGCTCAATAATCTCCAAAGTCTATTTCTGGCGGACTGTAAAGCACTTCAAAATCTGCCTCCCAGTTTGGAAAACCTTACGAAACTAGTAACCTTGAGTATATACAATGCTCCCAATCTTCGGATTCCTCTTGGAATTTTGGATGGTTTGAGAAGTCTAGGCGCATTATCCTTATACCGATGTAAATCACTAGCTGAGGGTTGTATTATGTCACTGTGCCAAAAAGCACAACCACTTGAACGGTTGAGCCTGAGCAAAATGGAAGTAGGTCCAACTTGATCTCTACTTACTCAATGCTCTCCTCAGTCCCAAATTGCAAATGTTGAAGCTTAAAACCTGATCAAGGGGATTAGCAAATTATAAATAAATGAAAGTAGAGATTGGAAAGGTTGTGTTGTCGTAGGGTGTCGAAGACCCACTAAATGTGATTCAAATGTTCCTCCCAAGTTTTTCTAAAGATGAGGATGTCATCCAAGATATATGACCACAAAGGAGTTTGTGAGTGGTTGCAATATATCATCCATCATCCGCATGAATTTGTTCGTGGAATTAGTCAAGCCAAAAGGAATGACCAGCCACTTGAAGATACCTTCTTTAGACTTGAAGGTTGTCTTCCATACATCAGTTTTCTCAATCGTCACCTAGTGGTAACCTAACTTCAAATCAATCTTACTAAAAAAATCGGCGCCCTTGATCTGATCTAGCAGATCATCAATCTGAGGGATTGGGTATTGGTTTTTTATT
>JASDQU010213799.1:8066-18447 GCA_032191745.1 Picea mariana | reverse complement strand
ATCAAGGATCTAAAATATACTAAGCATATTCTTGCAACTGGAATTGTTGATGATATTACCAGGTTGTACAGGTTTGACAACTTTGGTTCATCATCTTTTTCATCAGTTTTTGTTGCACATAGCGATGACTTGAGAAAATTTTGGCATGAGCAGTTTGGTCATCTAAATTATCGCTCATTACATCAACTATGTAATCGACTGATGGTTATTGGTCTTCCTCTTGTTTCATGCAAAGTTGGTGTTTGCGCTGGTTGTGTTCTTGGAAAACATCATCGGGAGAGTTTTGAAAAATGTGCCTCTTAGCACACCTCGAGTCCTTTGCATCTTGTTCATAGTGATTTGTGTGGTCCACTTTATTCTCCTTGTTTTTCTAGGTGCAAGTATTTCTTAACTTTCATTGATGACTTTTCCAGACGTACTTGGGTTTACTTCTTAAAACTTAAGAGTGAAGTTTTTGACAATTTTTTGTCTTATAAGGCCCTTGTAGAAAAGTAATCTTGACATCAAATTCAAAGGTTAAGAACATATAATTGAGGCGAATATGTGAACAATAATTTTACAAGTTATTGCACTACACATGGAATCCAAACGCAACACAATGTTCCATATACACCACAACAAAATGGTGTTTCTGAGATAAAGAACCTCACATTAAAATAAATGGCTAATTGTATGATCCAATCTAAGGGATTAAGTCTAAAGTATTGGGCGGAAGAAATCAACTGTGGAAATTACATAGTAAATCGCACTACCACAAAGGGTCTTACAAATATAACACCGGAAGAAGCTTGGACTAAAATTAAACCAGATGTAAGTCACTTCCATTTATTTCGATGTATAGCACGGGCTCACATTCCTGATGAGAAAAGGAAAGCATTGCAGCCTAAAAGTGAGAAGTGTGTATTTGTTGGTTATTTTGAATATGTCAAAGGTTACAGACTTATTCAACCACATTGTAATGAAATTATTATTAGAAGATATGTTAAATTTGATGAAAATATATTGGCCTACCTGCCTAATTTGGCATTTGTGCCTTCATTGGACTGTGATTCTAATTTGGCGGTTGTGCCTTCGTTGGCCTGCGATCCTAATTTGGCAGTTGTGCCTTCTTCGACCTACAATCCATATTCGACATTTGTGCCTTATTATGTTCTGGTTTCTTCTTAATATGATGACAATGAGGATGAAAATACACCTCCGCCTGCTCACCTTCCTCCAGATGAGTCCTTTGAACCTGAACCAACACCAGCTCCACCACTTCCTAGATGGATCCGTTCAACATGAGAAGCAGTTAGTGATCTTGTCGGTGATCCTTCAGATCAACGTCAGACATGTTCACAGTTCTAGCGAGCCTCTTCTCTTTTGGCTCAAGTTTCATAAACTCATGATCTAGAGACATTTGCAGAGGATTTAGGTAATCCATATTGGGATAAAAAAATGAATGAAGATTAGCGTTCGTTAATGGAAAATGATACTTGGGATCTTGTACCTCTTCCAAAAGGAAGAAAACTTTTCAGATGTAAATGGGTCTATAGAACTAATTATGCATCAGATGGAAGTGTTGAAATACACACGGCTGAGTTAGTTGCCAAAGGATTTTCCCAACGTGAAGGAATTGTCTATAATGAAACCTTTGCCCTTGTAGCCAAAATGAATTCCATCCGACTTGTTCTTTCTCTTACTGCCTCACATAAATGGGAGGTCCATCACATGGATATTAAATTTTCCTTCTTGCATGAATATTCGTAAGAAGAAATCTACATGGAACAACTTCTTGTCTATGTCCAGAATGACTCTATCCTTGTTTGTGGCCTTAAGAAATCTCTTTATGGTCTCAAGCAAGCTCCCCAAGCTTTGTATGCTAAAATGGACAACTTTCTTATTTCCACTGGATTCTCTAGATGTCATTCTGATCCTAATGTCTATACCAAGAAAGTAGGAATCCATATCATAATCCTTTTCCTTTATGTTAATGACCTCATCCTTACTGGTAGTGACCCAAAAATTTTAAACCATGTGAAAACCAGCCTTAAGAAGAAATTTGAAATGACAGACTTAGGCTTTTTGCACTATTTCCTTGGCCTCCAAGTTTTGCAAACCAATGAAGGAATTTTTCTTTCCCAGTCTAAGTATGCTCGTGAGCTTCTTCATCTCTTTCACATTGATGATTGTAAACCAACCCCTTCTCCCTTCCAGTCTGGAGTCAAGCTTATTTCCACCTGTACTTCTCTCGAAGTTGATGCCACCCTGTACTGTCAGTTAGTTGGTAGCCTTTTATACATGACTCATAACTATCCTGATCTTTCCTTTGTTTTTGGTCTTGTTGCCCGGTATATGCAAAAAACCCATGAAATCCACTGGAAAGCAGCTAAAAGGATACTTCTCTATGTATGTGGTACCATTCAGTTTAGGATACATTACAGTTTAGGGGGGTCTCCTTTATTGGTTGGTTTCACTGATTGATATTGGGCCGACGAACCTGATGATCAGAAGTCTACTACATGTTATGTTTTCAACCTTGGTTCAGAACCTGTCACTTGGGAATGTAAGAAACCACATGCTATTGCACTTTCTTCAGCAGAAGCAGAGTATCAAGCAGTGATAAATGCAAGTCAAGATTCCTTGTGGGTTCGACAGATCCTTTCAGAGTTTGGATTCCAGAAACAATATTTGACCATCCTTTCGTGCGAAAATCAAAGTGCCATCAATCTCACCAAAGACCCAGTTCAACATTAGCGTAGAAAACACATCTAGCTACACATGCACTTCATCAGAAAGCTCATTCATGATCAAGTTATTGAAGTGATATTTTTCCCCACAGAAGATAAAGTTGCAGACATTTTCACAAAGTCTCTTATAGAAGCAAATTTTTCCAACCTTCGATCTATGTTGGTACTTCAGGAAGTTTTCATTAAGGGGTGATAGGCTCTAATGCCTCCTTCCTTATCCTATTGTGTCATTATTGTAAATCCTTCAATCCTATCCCAAGTTGCTCATAATGGGGGATGTTAGGATATTTATACACTTAGGATTTAGTTAAGATCTACTTGGTCTAATGTGTCATTAGGTTAAAGTGTGTTTCCTAGTGTGTTTCTTTAGTATGCATTAGTCTGCATTTGTAGTTAGGAAATTCGACGGTCACGATATGTTCCTGACATAGAGTGATCTGACGGTTCATACTCTCCTTGATATTAACAACCATTGATCCATGGCTTAACACCCGATTGGTCCATGATCTCTATTTAATGAGCATGGAGGGTCATTTTTTAATGATATATTGTGATAAACTCTCTTGTAAAATCTCTCTGTAATCCTTTTCTTTGCATTAATAAACTGCTCCAAGTGGTCGCATTGGTTGGGGTTGTGGATGTTTCCCAGTAGGAGTTTTACCATGTAAAAAAATCGGTGTGTTGATCTTTGATCTGTTTATGTGAGTGGTTACTGAAGGTGTTTGTACTATGTTGGAATACATGTGTTGTCGAATAAATCATGCAATATCGTAGAAAGGGACTTTTTTCAAAGGTCTGCGCGGTAGGTTCTTGGAATCTCTAGGTACGTGGATAAATATGTTATTGTGTGAAAAACACATGATAATGGAATCCAACTGCTAAGGGGTTCATTCACATAGGTAAATCGAGGGATGATAGGAGGATCATCTGAGAGAATGAAGGAAGTGATGAAAGAGATAGGGAAAGACTGAGGATGCAAGAAGAGGGTATACCAAAGGAAGAATACGAGTTCAAAGAGTTGTGCAAAGTAAGGATGTACAAGAGGAAAAATACTAGGGTTAAGAAAGGAGAGTTGCACAGTGAGTCAAATGGGATCGAAAATTGCACACTAGTCTGAATCATGGAGATACCATATATAGGAGGAGAAGAAGAGGGGTTTTAGTCCAACCTAATAATAGAAGATCTAGTAAGTCCTAATCAAGCATGATTATTTGTCAAATACATGACCTTGTGTGCATCACCACAATTAGAAATAATGGTTGAATATTTTTCAAAAGAAATTGANTCAGAGAAGTGGAAGTAGTGCGTAGAGTCAGAATCAGAGTCAACAAAAATCACTAAGCAAAGGGAATACATAAAGAAACATGACAAGGGTAGATACTACTCTTAGACTTCCTGCGTTCTAGGGAGTTGGGTTAGAGGACCCAGAACAACACATGTTTTTCTGTGAGACAATTTGGGCCACAAATAATGTCCAAGAAAAGTTTGTGAAGATTTTGTAGTTAGAAACAACATTTAGAGGCCATGTGCTAGTATCGTATATGAAGCTAAAGAGCATGGATGATTTTAGGGGATACATTTCTCTCATGGGCTAATTTTCCATGGTTTTTCCAAAAACGAGATTCACTATTTTAAAAATGATTCACCCAAATTCTATAGGATAAAATTATTTTACCTTGAAAATCACCAAAATTTTATAAAAACTATATAAAATACTTATAAATTTGAATATTTTTACAAAAATATCGCCAAACATTTATAATTGACATATGAAGGATTAGTAACATTCGCCAAGGTTTCTACATTTTAAAATAAATTTCCATCCTTAAAATCATCCCTGCTAAAGAGCATCATGCCTACTAGACAGGCCAGGACTTTGGCAGAGATTAATAAGGAACTACTGAAGGAGATCAAGAAGCCTAAGTTTGAGTCATAGTACATCAAAAAACAAAAGGAGATTAAACATGTACAAATAGAGTCGGTATGAGAATTCAACTAGAGATTTAAGGATTGGATGTGTATATTGACTTTATGGATCCCATATCAAAAATATCAAGAATGATTTATTGTAGGGCTTCTAGAACACATTCATAAACCATTGATCCAACAAAAGATTGCATTGTAGCATGAGGCACTAGAAATTTCAATGAAATTGGAATGATCTCGAGTGGAGGAAAGTGGAGGAATGGTGCAAGTTCATATGTAGTTGGCTACATTAACAATTCAACTAGAAGAACTGCCAAATGGAAAGGAGAAACGTGAGAAAGTATGGTGTACAAAATGTAGGATTAAAGTCCATCACAAGGACGATTTCTCAGAATTCATGCAGTATTTGGTGTCAGGAGCGCAGAATCGATTATCAAGATGAGGATATTGCAAGATATGTAAGAAATGGGGCCATCACCCAATGGAGTGTCCATTACTACAAAAATATAAAAGTGCCCCAAGGAACTTGTTCTACAAATTTTGAAAATCAGTGGGACATGAGGAATGTATTTTCACACATTCGACTTAATGAGGGAGCTCACATTAGATATGTACAGGATTCAGGAGGATAATGTTACACCAAAAGAAGGGGGTCTGTAATATAACAATCAAATAGATAGAATAGGGGATGATATGATGAATGAAGGAAAGCGAACTAAATAGTGGGTAAGAAATTAATTTAGTAGGGCCTATGTCAACCTTTAGTCCTCAACAAGAAAAGGAGACACATCAGAGATCAAGAAAAGAATAACTCGGAGTAGATTGGGGAGCATCAACATCAGTTGTGCCTCATGTAGAAGATCGTGCTATGCCAAAGAAACCAACGGGAAAGGTAAGAACACTAAGAGAATTATTGAGGAGTTTTGTAGAGCTAAGGAAGGATGAAATTACACTGAGTACACTATATGACATAATCTATCACTACACAAGAGGTAGGGAAATCATATCACAGAAAGGATGGTAAATTAGGTTCTCCACAAGAACAGAACCAATGGAGAATTCAAATTCAATATGTAGATTGGAGAGAATGATGTGGATAATGTTATATTGGAATTGGGGTCTAACATGAATGTTTTACCTAAGAAGACATGGAAGATTATGGGAAAACCCAAGTTGTTATAGTCTCTTGTTAAGTTAAGGCTCACAAATCAACACAAAATAGTCCTAATTAGTCATTTGATAGGAGTACTTGTGAACATAGATGGGGTGTGCAACATGACATAGTTTGAGGTTATTGAGATCATGGATGACAATCAACCATATATAGCAATGATGGTACTAGAATGTGTGTTTGATAAAAAATCTATCAACAATTTGAAGAGGAGGGAGATTATATGTGAAGTTGGAGATTTGAAAGTTACTACACCCTTGGATCCACCAGAAGGAAAGAGATAAGTAGAGCCAGTAGGAGGGAACGACATTGACAATTTATATAACATGACTACATGAATGGTGGATTATGTCAACCCAACAACAGATGGTGAGCTAAGTTGGTGAAGTATTAGTTCGTCTGCATCATACTCTAGAGAAGGCATAGAGCATTGGCAACAAAGAATGCATGAAGTGTCAACTAGACAATGTGCACACATAACTCAATCCTTGCAATGGATTGGAACAGAGATATGTGATCCACCCATGTATGATGGATTAACTGATATAAGAATGTTTTTAAAGGAATTTGAGTTGTAGGAACCCAAACAAAAAAGGATGTTAGAACTAGATGTTGTATTAAAGGCGACTCCAACTAGATGTTCGGTTGCACACAGAGAGGGAATGAAAGACTGGTCACAATGCAACAGACTATTGCAAATAAGGTTTGGCACCGAGGAATAAATTATTGCACATAAGTACACCGGGGAAAGTGATCCAACAGATCATGTTGAACAATGTAGGGTTTTATGGAGTTTAGAATTGGAAACATAGTGGATGCACAAATTTATATACACATTGGACACAATTCCGAAGAACTGGTATTTGGAATTGAAAATTCACAAGGAGACATCAGTATGGGAAGAACTAGTCCATAGGTTCAAAATCACACTTACATTTGAACATGAATATCCATCAATAGAAGAAGTGCTACAGGCTATCTGAAGGAATAACTTCTTGGAAGAAGAGATGATGGAGGTGGTATCGGTATGTAGTTCGTATAGATCCAAGTTGGTTGTCCATGAGCTATTGGAATTATATAATGTCTCTAGGGAGGAGAATGATGAATATGATCCCAAGAATGTACAAGTAATTGAGATAGAAGAAGAATGAGCAGTAGGAGGGCCAGATCTTGAATCCACCGCATATACACAACCTATAAAGACACAAAAGGTAAACATTAGGATGACAAAGAATCCCAAGTTTGTAGGGGTAGGAGATTATTAGAGTGATGAGATAGTTGAAAATATTGCAATATTACTGCGAGAATATCAGGATCTGTAACATCCTGCTCTTGTGCACTCTGAGCAAACTTATTCTTTGATGAAACTTGCTTGCAAGTGATCCAGATTATTATACTATTGGCCATTTGATTATGATCATGAGATATTATGGATATGATGATATGTTATTTTGTTGTATTTACATAGACCGGTGCTATTGTCTGGGTCCTCCTGAGTGTGCAGGACTTTGGACATCGAGGATGATGAGGCATCGATGAAACCCCTTGGACTCTGGATCGAGTCAGGGAGTGGACTATTGGGTTTGAATGTTGTTGATGTGACATATGTACATATGATTAGATGATATGATGATTGACTATTATTGCTGACATGATTTTTTGATGGATGCAGGCTGACGATATCTTTCCGATCAGACTCAAATTTGAACTAGAGGGGTCATGCATGACAACTAGAGAATTTGAGGGAGAGGTGTGGCAGCAGCCCTGCCATAACCTACTAGCACTCCCATAATGGCTCAAATTGTAGGTTAACTATTACCTTGTTAGAGAAGACCCACGATACAGTGAGGGAAGACTGTGAAAGTCACTCACGACGATTCTAAGGGGCGCGTAATAAGGCACGGGCCTTATTTCTTAGAGGCCCTTAGTCTCCCACAAGATCACCTAGCAGAGTATTGAATTTAGGGGTTTGACGTCTACCAAAGTCCGTTAAGAGGTGAGTGGCACCCTTGGAGCACGTAGTGTGTCTTGAAGGGCACACCACGATTTTAATGGGTAAGTGAATAAACCTAGTTGGACTTAAAATGAATGATGTGATAAGTAAAGATTAAAAACAATTTTCCCTAATAAAAAAAAATGTCACCCAACCTAGTGAAATTAAAACCTAGGTCTAAGTAGAACATGTTGTCAAAACAAAAATTATAAAAATAAATAAACATGTAACAAGAAGGGGTGTAAGAAATTCAAACTCATTTATTAAAGTCAAAATTATAATGGAGGATTAAATTTTTAAAAAGGGGTAATGGTTGTTTTTTTTGTCTACACTTCCTAAATTTATTTTTAATTAAAAAGGAAAAAGGGTAAATGGTTGTTTTATCTACACTTGCTAAATTGATTTTTAGTTAAAAAGTTAAAAGGTGGAAACTTAAAAGAAATAGGAAACTTAAAGAAAAGAGGAAACATAAAGAAAAAGTTGAATGTCTAACTTAGTAAGGAATCTTTCCTTTGGAACTTTCTAATTATGAACTCAACAAGGAATTAAGTAAGGAATAAGTCATTTAATAAGTGTAAGGGAATTTTGGAACATTGAGGAGTGATTTTAGGAATTATTTTAGATGGGTGAGGGAAACATGAATAATTAATTAATTAATGAAATTGATTTTTTGGTGCAACTAGGGGATCGAGCGACATGTGTATGGGGGAGGTTTTTCGGAATTAATTAACTGAAAAAGGAATTTAATGAGATTTTGGGAAACTAATTACTTAAAAACTCTATAAAAAGGATGGAGAAGGAGGAGTATGGATCTCATATTTTTACATAATGTTACGTTGTTGAAATTTTACCTTGACTGAACTTTCTCTTGTGGGAGTTGGGATACCCAGCTTGGGTAACGAGTGGTATCTTGACCTTGCAAGGTGAGCTGGGTGCTAGCATTCTCTAGTATTGTGAGTGTGGCCCCTTTGCGGCTTGGGCGGATGAGGGGGAAGAAGAGTACCCCTAGCATTGTCTGGGAAGTACCATTGAGGTCACATCGGTTGGCAAGCAAGAGTTGAAAGGAGCACGGGCGGGACAATGACTCAGAGATTTCACATTTGGCTACGGTATGCATGTGTATATTTGTATTGAATGTTAGCTTAAGTATTTTTCTGCGATGTAAGTAATGTACTTATATTGTGTTAAAGTTTATGTTTAATTAGCATAACACTATCCAGAGATTTCATTTTATCTTTCTGCAATTTGTCTTGATGAGCCCAACGTTTTGTCTGATAACTTAAAGTCATTCTAGACTTATGATCATTTTATTTTGAATTGATTTCCCATGGAGAAACCAACCCTTGATTGCAATGACTTATCTTTGTTTGTTTTTATTGAGTAATATGAAGAAAAATTTGTGTTTTTATCTTATGTCCCTTATTCCTTAAGTTATTAGTTTGTGCCTAAGCAGTCGACGAAGAGAAGAATTGACGGTCGTCACTCCAGTGTTTAAAGAATTATAGATTCAAATTCCTTGCTTTCATGTGCATGGATAATAAGTGAAGGATAAATTTCTCCCAACTATCTATCCCTTACTTATCTCTGCGTTTTTCTTTTTCAGTATAATCCCTGCATCCTTCCCAAAAATTTATCTCTACGTTGACTGATTAAATGTTAAATGTTTAATATTGCACCTTCATTGTGAATGATTATCTCTGCGCCTTCCTTGTGAATGATTAACACTATGATTTTAGATAGAGAATCCTTTTTAAATGTTAAACAACAGATTTTGATTGTTGGTCTATATTTTCACATCAACTTAAAAGGTTGGTTAACCATCTTACTTGTTGATATATTTAGTTTTTCTACGTCAAAAATTAGTGGGTGCATACTTATATATTCTACACAAGGTTTTGTATGTCAAACGTAGATATTCTTACATAATATGTATGAAAATTCAATGCCATTCTTTATAAAATTTGGATGACAATCGTTGGCGTACATGTCTAATAAATATCTATGTGAATGATAGACGAATGGTAAGAGAATGGTAAATCCCATCGTTTATGGCTTGATAAATCTTTGTGTAGGGGTAGGTCCTACCCAGCATGTACCCCACGATTTGCTTGGCAACATTGCACAACCTTCATACTGCGAATTTTGTGGCACATTACAGCTCTTTCATACTATGATTTTCGCGGCATTTACTCAACGATATCTCATCCATTGTTTTTATTACATAGAGATATCTTATTGCATAGTGATATGTTTGTTGACATTTTATTTTAGACAGCGAAATTATATTTTACCATGTATAGATCTGGAGAGCGGATTACACAACGAGTTGTTGGTATAGATCAATTTTGTAGAGTTTTAATTTCCATTTTAAAATTATTTAACACAACCAATACTAACAGACGAAAATATTATTATTAGAAAAATGATTTTATATAATGTATGCTAGTAATTGTATATTTTACAAATAATAATTTTTATAGACATCAATATTATATTTCGTATTTTATATTTACACAACAATATCTTACCTTTTATTAGACAACAATTGGATGGTTGACAATG
>JASDQU010213794.1:0-18448 GCA_032191745.1 Picea mariana | reverse complement strand
CATGGAGAAAAAAAAAAAAAAAAGAGAAAGTATAAGAATAAATGCATATCTTGCATCATTTAAAATAGAATAAGAATATATGCATGTAATTGTAAGAAAAGAAAAACATTATTAAAAATTAAGAATATTTCTATTAAAAAAAATTATTTGAAAAGAAAAAAATTACATTATTATACCTTGAGTCAAAGAAAAGAAAAAAACCAAGAAAATAAGAATAAATACATGTGATAAAATTTTAAGAAAAGAAAAATAATGTATACATTAGAATAATTTATTTGTAAGATAAAGAAATTACATTATTCTACATTGAATTAAATTAAAGGGAAAAAAAGAACATTTAAAAGAGAAGAATAAATGCAAATAATAAAATGGTAAGAAAAAAAATTAATTGTTGAAAAGAAAGTACATATATATTAAAAGAACTTATCTATAAATTAAAGCTATATATTAGTTGGAATATATAGTAATAAGAATACACACACAAACACACACACATATATATATATATACATGGCGCAGTGGAAACGGGGAAAAGGTGATACTAAGATAAGGCTCGTGGTTGGGAGCAGGAAACAACTACAAACTCTCTCCTCCCTTACTTCAATTTCTCAAGGATAAAAACATCTGGTTCCTAACCGATCTAAGCACTGGTTATCCCTAGATTCGAGGGAGATTGTTTTGGAAGAACATAGACTCCTTTGATCTCCATATATAATTGTGAGATGAATGGGACTCCTTTATCTCCCTTTTATGTGAAAATTTCATCTCCCTAGATAGAGACTCTGAGGACTCTCTATGCTGGTCAAAAAACCCAAAGAGCAGCCCATACTCAGTAAAATTGGGCTATAAAGCATGGCTAGAAGATAACTCTGTGATACACCCGAAATGGTGGTGGAAGCCCCTGTGGAAAATTAAATCTCCTCCCAGATGTAAATTGACGCTATGGCTAGCACTAAACAATAAATTTTTGACATGGGATAGTTTCCTTAGGAGAGGATGGTGCAAACCCAATAGATGTCCTCTTTGCAAAGAAAATCAAGAAACCATTACTCATCTTTTTATCCCTTGTCCCTATGTAGGGAAGGTTGTGCAGTTAATAAAAGATCAGCTAAAATCCAAGGCCATTCGGGACCAGGGATCTGTATAAGACTGCTTCAGATCTTGGATCCAAGACAGACCAGTATCCTTGTATGCAAGTCTCCCATGTATCATGATCTCAAACATATGGTGGGACAAAAATAGTGTTTTTTTTAAAGATAAGTTTGTCCCTCGAGAGGTCTCTGCACAAATCTCACTTAGTCAAGAAGAAGAGTTCAAGGCAGAGCTTAGGGCAAGTAAATATCAGAAAATAATCCCCCCTCCCATTGATTACACCATCCCTTAGGTTTTCTTCGATGGGGCTAGTCAAGGACACCCTCCTTCCTGCGGAGTGGGGGGGGTTCTATTCATCAGTCATAGCCACTATATTCACATCAGATATGCTCCAGGGGGCGAAACAAATAACAGAGCGGAACTTATAGCACTATGGACCCTCCTGAAAGCAATGGAATTTCGCCTCTAAAGAAGTTTTTTTTTCTTTTTTGTAAGATTGTATATGTTTTTGGACAGATGGAACAAATTGTAGAAGTGTTTTGAAAAAGACATTTAAAGACTTGTTTTGAAGTAGAAAGATGTATAGGTTGTATAGCTCCTGAAGAAATCCTATCAAGGCTGGGCATGAAAGACTGCAACATGTATATTATCCTATGAATATAAAAGTTTTTTTTCTTTTGGAATATATATATATATATATATGAATTTATTTTAATGAGAAAAAAATATAAATTATTTAATATTAATAACCATTTATCAAAACTATAATTTATATTTTCCTTTTAAAATTTTTGTAAATTATATCATTTTTATATTTTTATTTTTAAAACTTGTTATTTTTAACATTTATTTTTACATTTTGAAAATATTTCAAATTATAATTATGCAAAATATTTTTATAATGTGAAGATTATGTTCGATATTGGATGTTTGACATTGGACTACTCTCAACGCAACCTTGATCATCTATCCATGTTGTCCATTGAGAAACTTGTGTCACTACTTTCTCCAAAAATTTTCAAGATAGCTTTGATGAATACAAATAAGTGTGTGGAGTACTATACCAACATTCTTTTGAAAGATCATAGAATGTTCAAGTTCATAAAATAAAATTGTTTTATTCACTTGCATAGGTTATTGCACGCCCAATGAGAACATCCACATATTTCTCTTAAGAATAAAATCGATCTCAACATTACATTTGAAAATCATGTATATGTTTACATGAGGCTCACAACCTTCGAGATAATTCTAAATTTTCTCGAAGTTATTAAAATTATAAAATTTTCTAATTGGTTAAATTGTATTCTAAGCTTTTTGAATTCCAATTTCCACCCACATTACAATGATTGGTAATATGATGAAGGATGCTTATTTATATTGATTATCTATTTTATAAAGTGATCATGAGGTTCGTAGTGCTTAAAGGTGTTTAGGGTGACTAAAACTCCTCTTTTATGCTTCATTTACTCAAGTGGGTATTCTTTGTACTAGGATGTGCGAAGTTGGAATTTTGTGTAACTGCACCTTATAATGTTTTGCCTTATTTTATGTTAAAATGAAAAATGTGTAAGACTTATCGAATTTGAATTTGTCAAAGATAGGATTCATAGTATCACATATATATGGGGTATTGGGTGTCGATTTTTGTTAGGTACCAGATCTATTATAATAACAAAAAATAACAACGAAACAGTAAAATGTAGAGAACCACAAAACCAAAATAATACCTTTATTGATAAAAAACAATGTTCACTTGCCTCTTCGAGGGGGAAACCTCCAGTAGAAAAACGCTCTATTACATAGATTATTTTAGGGGATGAATTTCACAAATGGGTTAATTTTCCATGGTTTTTCCGAAGAAAAAAAAAAAGATTCGCCAATTTCCATTTTTCCTAAAAACGATTCACCCAAATTCCACATAATAGAATTATTTTACCTTAAAAATCGCCAAAAATGTATAGAAACTATATAAAATCCTTAGAAATTTGAATTTTTTACAAAACTATCGCCAAACATTTTACATTTTGCATATTAAGGACTAGTAAGATTAGTCGAGGTTTCTACATTTTAAAATAATTGTCCATCCTTAAAATTATCCCTGCTCTATTACAATAATTCTCAAGACAAAACTTTCTCATGTCTCCTACTCTTATTTGTATTAATTCTATCTTCTAAAGATCATTGTAGAGGAAGATCTTTCTAGAAGCAGAAGCTTCTATTAGGTCTTCTTACATTGACTTGTTCATATTTATTAAATAGGCATTATTAACTAATGTCATCCTTTATTACTTGGAAAATATATTATTATACCTACATGAGGGGTTAGGGAGGTTAGGTCCCTAACATTCCATCCCCTTTGAAGAAAAACCTTGTCCTTAAGGCATGAGATGAGAAAATTGTTGCAAAATGGTGGTTGGGTCCCAGGTGGCATCTTCAGAAGTTGTATCTTTCCATTGAACTAACACTTCCTTGAAAGTGCACTGACGGAGATGACGCTCTAACTAGTCCAAGACTGCTTATGGATACAACCAAATGGAACCTTCTTTACCCAACTTAACGAGAGTGATTTGTGTTTGGTACTTAGTTCCAAGCACTTTCTTTAAGCATGAGACATGAAAAACAAGATGGAGCTTATAATGACTAGAAAGAGCTATTTGGTAGGCCACGGGCCCCACTCGCTTGAGAATTGTATAAGGACCATAACATTTGGGAGTGAGTTTCTGACAATGTTAAACTTTGAGTGAAGTCTTCTTATAAGGTTGCAGACGAACAAATACCTAATCCTCTTCAGCAAACCGATGTTTAGAATGACCTTGATCTTCTTGGTTCTTTATGTTATTTTGATCCAGGACCAAATTTTATTTGAGGGTACGGAGAATGGCCTCATGGAGCGTAACATTTTTGTCAACACTCAGATGAAAAACACCACAAATATGTTTCCAAAAAAATTTCAACAACTTTAGTTTAGCCATCAGTCTGGGGATGATAGGCAGTGTTGATATGCAATTGGGTTCCCTGAAGCCTGAACAATTCTTGCCAAAAGTTGCTGGTGAAATTTAGATCTCAATCAGAGACAATAGAATCAAGCATGTCATGAATTTTGAAGATATTATCCATGAGAATTTGAGCCATTGTGGATGCGGTGAATGGGTTTTGAAGAGTACATAAATGAGCATATTTGGAAATACAATCAACTACCACCATGATGACTGACTTATTGTACGATTTAGGTAAGCCAACAATGAAATTCATAGAAATATCCCTCCAAATAGTAGGGGGAATCGGAAGCGGTTGGAGTGTGCCTGGAGCTTTGATTGTTTCTCCCTTTTTGTGTTGACAGACATAACTGTCAACCACAAAGGTGTGGACGTCATGTTTCATACCATCCCCAAAAATATAATGTTTGACCCGTTCATTTGTTTTGGTAAACCTTGAATGCCCAATTGTGGGTGAAGCATGAAGCTTAGAAAGTATCGTTGATTTAAGTTGTGACTATTTGCTTAAATACAGACAACCTTTGTAGTGAATCTCATCATTGTGTCGAGAGTACCCGGGAGAAGTTGGAGAATGGTGTTGTAATTGTTGGATCAAGTGAGAAAGTTTGAGGTCTTACAACCATTTGTGGTGAACAACTTGGAGCCAATCTAGTACAATGAAGCAGAGGGAAAAGAGAGAACCTTCTTATTCATACTTCCTGGAAAGA
Organism: Picea mariana; assembly: GCA_032191745.1. NCBI lineage: Eukaryota > Viridiplantae > Streptophyta > Pinopsida > Pinales > Pinaceae > Picea > Picea mariana. Next base: position 13,650 of record JASDQU010213794.1, on the reverse strand, counting down.
GAATCAGCAACCACATTTTATTTTCCCTTCTTGCAAATGATCTCATAATCATATCCAAAGAGCTTGTTCACCCATTTTTGTTTCTTTGGGGATGAATTTTTTTGTTCTAGAAAATACTTGAGGATTTTTTGGCACATGGTTGTAAGACCTTAGGTTCAGTTTATTCTACCAACGAACCGTGTAGACACCGGCCCTTTCGGCATCACATGCATGCAAGTGAAGTCTCGCCTGGGGCATCTATTGAGGATGAAAGAACCAAGTTTATACAGGAATGAGGGGATGGGAGGTTATCATCATATTCATTCCTACTTATCTACCTTGTGCATTGTATTATTTGTCCCTTTTCCATTAATTAATTAGAAAAATTTAATTATGCAGCATCATTATGATCGAGATTGCAAGATAAACTATTCACTGTAACATTCATCATTACTATGCATCAATCATCTAATAAACAAATATAGATATAATTCTGCATAAATAGAACATTCATGAACAATTGAATAAAAAGACATTCAGACACATAATTTAACGTGGTTCACCCAAACTTTGGGCTATGTCCACAACAGTTGGCTTCTTTATTATTCTTTATGCAATTCATCTCTAGCTTGCACACTACGCTTACAATAGATACATCATAACATACTTCCCCATCTTTCCTAGTCACTCTATAGTGTAACCCTCTCTGCAAAACTCTCCCTAAACCTTCATGCATAGACTTTCTCTCATTCTTAGTCTATTCTCTCAATAAAAACAACTTTCAACCTCCAGCCTTCAACAACCTATCCTACCTGACACATCACATATTTATACATAGAATTTAGGGATCAAAACCCTATTTTCTTATCCCAAAACCACAACTCATGATAACTCATTGTTCAGGTGTGTTTTTCCTATCTTTTCACTTACTTGTTTCTTTTACATTCCTGACCGATGTTCTTCCTTCTTTTGCGCATCTATCTGCTTTTTCATGCCTAACTTCTATCCTTCTTTCTTTTGTGCGTGCCCTCATTATTTGTTCTTTGAAATTCCTATCCAACAGGCCCCCAACACTCACTTGTATCTCATCCTGAGCCACTTAAGCCTATTGCATCGTTCCCCTCCATGCTTCCATGATCTTTTGGAGAGTTTCTTTTGTTGTCACAGCTTCTTTCTTGACCTCTACTTCTTGCTCCAAAATCTCCTCTACGACCTGGGCAGTCAAGGTCATGAGTTTCTCCTCGTTGTCGTGTGTTTCTTGATTTACTGTGCTCTGCACAACTTCCAATTCCCCTATTAACCTCAGTGCTTCATCCTGTAGTGGTACTAATCATTTTTGGAGAATCTTTTGTTGGTACCTTATCTGTTATATTTTAGTGTATGACTGTATGCTTGCTAGAATGGTCGTCATGCGCTCAGCTGGTGGTAGCATACTTATGTTCTCCAAATAATTCTATGATTTTTCTTCTGTATCCCTTAATCTATCTTCCACAGCCTTCATATATGAATCCTCGATCCAATTTTTCCAAACTTGCATGCTTTCCTCACATAGTTTGGCTCATTCCTCCTCCGGTCTCTTAATACTTGCTACTAAAGTCATAGCGGTTCTTTCTCTTTATGCCTTTTCCTCCGGTGGTGTCCCTAGTGTGGCTAACAATTCCAAGTATTCAATCCTGGTGTGGAAGCCTTTAATGACTTCCTTGATTGTTGGTACTTGTTCTTCAAGAGTGGCTTCTACCACCATCGGCATTTCTAGGATATCCTTATAGAGTTTCTAGATGGATTGTTGTATCTGCTCTGCCCGATGCTTAGCCTCATCCTCATCCTTCAATACTCTTTCGGCCTTTTCCTCAGCCTCACTCTTCTCCTTCAGTATCCTTTCAATTTTTTCCACAGTCTCTCTCTTGTCCTGTAAAGCAGTTGTATACTCGTGTTGTAGCTATGTCTTCTTCATCACTACCTTCTCCAACTCACTTGGCGTTGAATCTACGCAGAATTGTATCTCATGCACAATGTCGATGTGCAATCCTTGTAGTACTGTTATGGGAATCTGTGAAATGACTAAGTCTAGGTGACTTAATCATTGTACCTACTCCTACATCTCGGGTGTGGAGAACCCAATCACATATGGTGAAATCTTCAACACTTTGTGCCTTGTTTCCATCTCTGAAAAATAAGATGTAGTGGCCCTTGCTTCCCCAGTCGGGCTTGTTGATGTTCCTTCACCGGATCTGCACTCTAGTGTTATCCTTGTTGCTTCCAAGAGATGTTGCAATGTTTTTAACTATACCTGCACTTGTTGGTGCAGTTCTTCTTATTTGTGAGACACTTTATCAATTGTTTCTTCTACGACATCCCTCACTTGGTAGTCGATTCTCTCGATGTCATCATCTGTCAGAGTATAAATGGATATCTCTTAGTGAGATTTTTTCTTCTTGCACGCAGGGGGGTTGGCCCCTTTCCCTTGTCTTTCCTCTTATCTCTGATTGTTTTCTGTGTTTGTTATGCATCTTTGCATTGTTCATTTCCACATTACCATGTCTATCACCCTGTTCTTCAACATCATTATCAAGGTGCTCTGTCTCGATTCTGTTCGTAGGAACTTTCCACTCTATATCCCAATCCTGCATGATCAGATGGATGTCTTCTTCTGCGATCTTGTATTTTTTTTGGACCCATTCCTCTCTTAGTTCCTTCTTCGCTTGTATATATATGGTGTCGATCTACTCGAAACTGCATAATCAAGGTGTACGCCTCTACCAGTTGTGGTGAAATTCGTGGTGTATCCTTGATGCATTTCTGAATCCTTTCGTCATATAGGAAGAAATCCATGTTAGTGTCGACCTATCTTCTTTTGTTATTCATGTACCAAAAGTTATGATATTTATCTGCCAAGTATGTCTTACTTCTGAGACCCAAGAAATGTACATCCTCTATCTCTTCCCACGCTGTGAACGCAATCATAATTAGCAGCCATGGATAATGGAATTATGTGCCTCTATCATGTGCTTCTGCATACTCAATGAGGAATTGGTTCAATAAGAAAGGTTCCTAGCTCATAGAGACTGCTTCGGCACACTTCTCAGTTGTGGCTATGACTCCCGCTAGCACTTGGTATTTTTTTCATTTCCTCGGTAACTTGCATCCCAATGCTTGCGTTGTAATCCTTACTGTTGGGTCCCATATGCTCGACACATCCAACCCGTGCACACCTCTAACTATGTGAAAATTTTTCCCCATTTCCTCTGACAGATTCCTGTCAGTTTTCTTGTCTGCAAACAATGAGTTTGGATATTGTCCCTGTGATGGTCAGGTTGTGATCCTTGCAATCAAGTCTGTATCTATACAAATTGGCCTATCTAGCCACAAATAACCTCCATGCACATAGGTTAAGAGAAACTTAACACATGCATTCATCTCGTTTCTTCTGTCGAAATGTGGGATGTTGAACATGTTAAGTATGCATGCTCGCTCCAATACTCTGGACTATACCTTTGGCACTGGTATGCTCTGGTTCGTGGTTGGATATTTTCTCAGTTCCAAGTATTGGTGCGGTGCAAGTTCAGGGAACTTCATCGTGTATGTGATATCATGGTCCGCACATTTGAGTTGTGGCACCCTCCCTAACATGTCTTCGTCCATGATGATCCCATATGGGATGTCAGGCATCACCAATTTGTATTTGTAAGTCTTCTACAATGTCACTAATGGGGCATCAACCTTCCTTGGAAAAATGTGGTATCGAGGAAACCTAGGCTTTGAGAATGATGCTCCCAGAGTCTCCTCAATCTATGGTTATATTGTTTCTCTCTTGTTCAAGATTTATTTGGTACGGGTGTTGTTTCTTTTGGTGGTGCCATTTCTATAAACTAGTTACCAGAGACAACTACTTCGGATCTGTGGTTTTTCTCAATTCTGCAATACGATTCTTGGCTCTCTACTACTCGCATGCAACTCTAAGAAACAATGACCAATGCATGTCAACCCTCTGTGGATTTTTTGCACCTTGGCGAGTTGTTTGTGTCCCTTCGTACCTGAATTAATTATCTCATCCATCAGTGGTGTGATGAATGCTTGATTTAATGTTTCTTTATTACCATATCTTCCATTGGATTTGTACCTTGTATTGTCAGTCTATCACAATTCCCGATGGTTGTTTCCATTTATGGATACGTGTCGTCTTTATGACTTGTCATTAACATTATTTAACCGTCATTTCCTCCCTTTTAATTCCTTTAACGGTATTTTCAATCCTTTTCAGTGCAATTTTTCTAGCTTCCATGTGTAATGTCCCTACTCAGTGCAGTTTCATTCATATGTGTGACACTCACTTCTTCTATGCATTTAGTCTCATTGTTACTTCATTTTTTTATGTTTTTCCTTCGTTTTTATTTTTTCTTATTCCACTTTTTGTTTCTTTTTATTTTTCTTTTACCTACTATAATACACTACTATGGTACATTCAGTCTTGTGCAACTTAGATTAATTTGTAGATGGTCAGTCGTCTCTATAGAGTTTCATCCAAATTCCATTCACCCTTCCTCCCGAGACTTTTCCATTCAGTGTTTATAACTGCGCAACACATGCCTTTGTCACATGCTTAATCACATATGTTCCTAACCAATGCATTCGAAACTTTCCTAGATCCTGCATGAACTTACTATCTAATAGTAACACTAAATCCCCCACTTGAAACTTTTTATGTTTAATATGTCTATCATGCCATGCCTTTTCTCTTTCCTTCTAAACGTGTTGATGGAACCCTGCGACAAATCGATCTTCCTCGAGTTGTATAAACTGTGACAGTATCCCCTCTACTACGTCAAAGTCTGAAAGATGAGTAATCACTACAACACGCAGGATAAGCACAATAAACTCCATCAACATTACTGCTTCTTTCCCATAGACCAACCTAAAAGGTGTATGTCCTGACAACTTTTTATTTGTAGTCTTGTATGCCCATAATACTGTAGGAACCCTTAAGTCCCAATCATCCCTTCCTACACTGTGGATATTTGTCAGAGTATTCTCCATAATTTTATTAAATATATTATACTATCCCATTGGCCTGAGGGTGATACATCGTACTCTTCTGATGATGAATTTGAAATTCCTCAGTCAATGTTGAAATTGTATTATTCAAGAAGTGTGTCCCTTGATCACTGAGTAGAATGTGCGAGCATCCAAATCATGTAACTACATTCTCAAATAGAAAACTTGCAGCAGTCTTCATGGTGCAGTCTATGACTGGTGTTACTTCTGCCCATCTCGTCAAATACTTTTTCGCAATGATTATTTACATATCTCCTGATCTTCCTGTTGATGGGTTGATTGGTCCAACAAAGTCTATTTCCCATTTATCAAATGCGTGCAGCATAACCTGTGAGTGAAAAGGCATCTCATCCCTCCTGGATGGCTTTCCCACCCTTTGAAAAACATCGCATGCCTGACAATATTCTTTAGCATCCTTGTGAAGTGTGGGCCATCAAATCCCTTCACACAAAATATTCTACACTTTCACTTTACATGTGTAATGTTCCCCTACAACACCTTCATGCACTTATGAAAGTATCACTGACCTGTCATGCTCTAACATACATCGTATTAATATTCCATGTACACCTAACTGGTATAAGTTCCCTGCAATTAACTGATAGTATGTTGCTTTAACCACTAACTATTTCTTCTGTGAAATTGTCATGTTTGATGGGGCCATACCTATACTTAAAAACTGCACAATGTCTCTGAAGTAGTCATCCACCATTTTAACTACAAATAATTTTGCATCCAGCAAGATATCATCTAGATTCCATGTATCTTCTCTTGATAGTATGTGCAATAAGTGATTTGGTCCTACATTCAACTTCCGTGGTTTCAAAACAACCCCAAAATTATATTCTTGGAACAACATCAACCACCTGTATATTCTCCCCCCCAACACTGGCTTGTTCACTAAGTATCTTAGGGAAGAATAGTTTGTATACATCTTAAATTGAGACCCCTATAAATAATGTCTAAACTTTTGTAGTGCATATACCATTTCCAACCCTTCTCGTTCTGTGGTACTGTAATTCATTTCTACTATTGACAACTTCCTTCTTGCAAAATAAATTGGGTAGTCTATGTCTCCTTCCCCTTACTAAGATATTATTGTGCCTAAAGATATGGATGGTGCATCTACATGAAAATGGAACTCCTTCTTCCAATATGGGAATATCAAAATCAGCCCAGTCACTAATTTCTTTTTCAATGTATCCAAACCTTTCTGACAATCCTCATTCCACTAGAACTTAGCTTCTTTCTTCAACAACTTCTCCATGGGTGTTGTAATTTGTGCATAACCCTTAATGAACTTCCTGTAATATCTTGGATGACTTAGGGTTTCTCTCAACTGTCTAACTTATATGGGTGGTTTCAAATCTAAAATCAGTGCAATAGTGGTCGGATCCACTAATAAGCCTTTCTTACATACCACATGGCCCAACAAAAATCCAAAAGGCGCGCAAAAAATACATTTCTTCAAATTCAGTGAAATATGACATTATCTACACCTATCCAACATTAACTTGAGTACTTCTATGTGATCTTTCAATAGAATAAACATAGTCCAATCGTCTGAGTACACTTCAAGGAACTTATGAATAAATTCCTTAAAATCTGCGACAATAACTCTTGAAAAAATTGCAAGTGCATTCTTTAGTCCAAAGGGAATCACTGTGTATTGATAACTTCCCCACTTTGTTGCAAAAGTAGTATTATACCTGTCTTCCTGCATGATCCTTATCTGGTGATATATTGAGAATCCATCTATGAAAGAATAGACCTCCTTCCCCCCTACATTCTCTTGCACTTCATCTATGAAAGGTGTTGGAAATGCATCATACAAACATGCATCATTTAGCTTCCTTAGGTGTACACAAATCTTGATTCCCCATGTTTTCTTATCTTGTACTACCATTGTACTTATCCATTTTGATTCCACTACAGGTTCAATGATTCCATCTTCCAACATCTTGTCTATCTCTACTTTCACCTTCTCTTTATATTTCAGATTCAGTATGTAAGGTCGTTGTCTTACTAGCTTAGCACCTGGTTTCAAAGGGATCTTCATTTCTCCTAACTCACTAGTTATCCCCTTCATCTATAAGAACATAGTTGGGAATAGATCTTGATACTCACGCAGTAAATATGCAATCTTCTCTACAATTTCATCGTTCTAGTAATCTCCTATCTATGCAAACTTTGGGTTTTCCTTTGTCCCAATATTTACCTTATGTGTATTTAGTGGTTGTGCATACACAACATATTCAATCTTTGGTCCTTATACTATGTGTTCCCCCTTAGTTTCAGGTACTTGTATATTCCTTGGATCTTCCTTGTCTTTCTCTTCCTTAACAACATTATAACATTCCAGTAATTCATGGACAGCCATATAAGATCTGTGCGCACTACATATAGGTACTACCTCCATCGACCCTTCTTTTGAAAAAATATTACTTCTAATAACCTGTAAGGCCGCATCTACTAATGGATATTCATGTTCAAAAGTTAATTTTACCTTAAACCTTTGATTTAGTTGGTCCCAATTCATTGTTTCTCTACGCATTTCCAGCTCTAGGAACCAATTCTTAGGAATTGTATCCAATGTATGTATAAACATGTGTGTCCATTCCTTCTTTGGGATTGAACTCCATATGTTTTTACACTACTCAACATGATTTTTTGGATCACTTACTCATATATATTGTTGTGTTATATACTCAAACTTTGTACCAAATCTTACTTGCATTAGTCTTTTACATTGTAACCAATCGTGCATTGCTTCTTTGTGTGCAACCCACCATCTAACTGGATTGGCCTTCAAGACAACATATAATGCCAACAGTCTCTATTGTTCAGGTATATGCAACTCAAACACCTTTACAAAAGAGCTTATATCAGTCAATCCATCATACTTGGGTGGATCACATAACTCTGTACCAATCTAGTGTAAAGATCGATTTATGCATGCACATAGTCTAGTTGATACTTCATGTATTCTCTACTGCCAATGTTCCAGACCTTCCTCTAAGTCCGATGCACATGAGCTAATGCTTCACCAACTTAATGCACCATATGCAATGGGGTTAACATAGTCATCCATTCACGTAGTCATATTATACAAGTTTTCAATTTCGTTCCCTTTTGCAGGTTCTATGTACTTATTTCCTTCTGTTGGATCCAATGGCGCGGTAACTTTTAAGTATCCTACCTCAAATATCATCTCCCTCCTCTTCTGAGTAATGATCGATTGATTTTCAAAGGCCCATTATAACCCCATTAGTGCTAGATATGGATGATTATCATCAACAATCTCAATAACTTCAAAATATGCTATACTACACACCCCATCTATATTGACAGGTACTCCTTAGTATTATCTTGTTCTAGTTCACCAATATTAACTATACAGAAGGCCAAATCAACTTAGTTTTCCCCATCATTTCCCATGTTTTCTTTGGTAACACATTTACATCAGAACCCAAGTCTAGAATAATGTTATCCACATCATATTATCCAATCTGCGCACTTAGTCTAAACTCTCTATTGGTCCTCTTTTTTCACACTAGCTAATTCACTACCCTCTATGCAACAGGAATTTCCTTTCTTGTGCGCAATGATCAATCATGTCGCATAGTGCACTCAACGCAGTTTCATCTTTGATCAACTCTATGAAACTTATCATAAACTCTCTTATAGTACTTACCTTATCAAGTGGATTTCCTGGTATTGTATGATCATAGACAAGAGGCACAAATAATGTTGATGCTACCCAATCCGGTCCTAATATTTATTTTTTTTCCTCTAATACGTCTCATTTTCTTGTTGAGGGTCAAATGTCAGCACATGTACTGCTAATTTCCTCACCCATTGCTCAACCTGCTTCCCTCCATTCATTGCATTGGCCCCTGTCCTAGCTCTTCTACATGTAATAGTTGTTATTTTAGGTCCTTCATTGTGTTTCTCAGTTGATATCTTTTATACATTATGATTTGGATTCTGGTTTTGATTCCCTCTTTCCTGCCACTTCACAAGTAGTTGAGGACAATCTTATGTCGCATGATCCAATTCTCTACAATAGGTGCAGGTTGTAAAAGTATTTGGGCAGTCATGAGCTAAGTGTCCTGGTTGATTACAATTGTAACATATTATTGGTCCTCTACCTCCTCTACCAAAAATTCCCCTACCTCGACTTCTTCCAAATCCTCCTCGGTTTCCTGGATTAAATCCTCTCTGATTATTATACGGTGTACCACCTCCTTCTGTCGTAGAATTTTCCTCTTGAATTATATATATATATGAAGTGTATTGTCTCATCAAATTGAATGCGTGGAAATCCTTCTCTTCGTGACCGATTGACTTGCAAAAGTTACAAAATAGATTCCTTGGTGTACTCTGTTATTTCTATAGTAATTGACAACCAGTCGGATGATGTCCCCATTTCTTACATATTTCATAGTATCCCCCTCCAGGTAATGGATTTCGTGCTCCAGTCGCCAAATATTGTGCAAATGTTGGTAAACCATACTAGTTCCTTCTTATCCTTCACTTTTTTTAGTTATGTCAATTGAACTGTCAAGAACTAACTACTTCTGGACTTGCGCCATTCCCCCACCGTCTCCTATATGAGATGCTTCTATCTTCATCGCAATCTTCAAAGATTCAGGCTACGATGAAACCTTTTATTGAATCAACAGTTGGTAAATGTGTGGCAATAATCCTACAATAAATCATTTTGGGTGATGTTGATCAGGAATTTGAAATGTCAATCTTCCCATCAAATCTTTAAACCTTTGATCATAGTCCCAAACAGATACAGTCTGCACCTGTTTTATTTCCTTCAACTCTGTAATGTAATGTGACTTATACTCTTTCTTCTCGAACTCTTTCAACAATGCTTGTCTAATTTATGCTAAAGTCCTTTCTTGTCTCGTAGGTGTGGTACTTTGCAGTTTCATGTACCAAACCAATCTACAGCCTCTAAATGTTGTTTTCAACTGTGAAATACTTACATCCTCATCCTAGACATTATTCACAACCCAAATTGTTTCACATACAAATAGATGTTGTTTTGGGTCCTCCAAACCAACTCCTTGGAACTTAGGCAGTCTCAGTGTGTTGTCTAACCCTGCAATGTTGTTTTTTGTAGTACCTCCCCTCGAAGATGTTGGTTGAATCTAAATCGACGCACTGCTTCCACTACTCTGGATACTACTACTTTGACTTTCATTGCTGACTATGAGTGTTTTTGACAAATCCTCAAATGTTACTTCTGATCTAGGTGACGTACATGGGTCCGTGGAATCGACACAGGATCCAATTTGAGTAAAACCTAATGAATCTTCTATTATAGTATTGAACTAAGAATCCTCTTCCTCTCCTTTTATGTGCGGTATTTCTACGATCTTGACTATTGCACAAGGTTCTCTCCTCTCAAAATCATTGCACAAATCTCCTTTCTCAGCCCTAGTCTTTAACCTCATGTACCTTCTTCCACTGCTCATTACTCCAAACTCATCTTCCTCTTCTGATATACCTTCTTCGTTTCTCTGCATCCTTGGTCCCTCCCTTCCTTCTTCATTTCTTCCTTCATTATTTCCTACCTTCAAACTATACTCTAGTCATCTCCTACTTCCCTTATGTGCACGAAGCTCCTTAGAAATCAGACTCCATCATCATCACACACTTGTCACACAAAAACATATTTATCCAGGTACCTAATGATTTCATAAACCTTCCGAGCAGAACCTTGAAGAAATCCCTTTCTGAAACACTGTATGACTCGGTACAATCTACCACAAATTTTGTAATATAAGCTCCCAATATACTTTCCAACTAGAAATGAACGACGCAAGAAGTATTTCTCCTTAGATAGTTCAATTGTCTTACCAACTCATAAGTCTAGTTCCTTGGCACTGTAGTTTGGTACCTTCCAGTATTTTCCACTGGTCTTTCTAACCACTCAGTTAACATATTCAGAAATTCACCAAAGAAACTCTGATGCAACTCTGTGTACCATTGTTCATATCTCATCCAAGGGTTTCTATTCTCTTTCCGAGCAAATTATGGTTCCTTTATTTCTAGGAATTCAATGATCTCTTTCTTAGTCGGCCTCCAAAACATTCCCTCAATCACAAATTTTGGGTCCTGGCAAAGAAACCATTTGTTGGTGCATGATTGTAAGACCCTAGGTTCAGTTTATTCTACCAACAAACCCTGTAGACACTAGGCCTTTCGGTATCACCTGCAGGCAAGTGAAGTCTCAGTACCCAAGGCATCTATTGGGGCTGCAGGAACCAAGTTTCTGCAGGGATGAGAGGATGGGATCATATCATCGTATTCATTCCTACTTATCTACCTTGTGAACCATATTCTTTGTCCCTTTTCCCTTGATTAATTAGTAAACTTTAATTATGCATCATCATTGTGACCCAGATTGAAATATAAACTATTCACTGTAGCATTCATCATTATTGTGCATCAATCATCTAATAAACAGATCTAGATCTAATTATACATAAATAGAATATTCATGAACAGTCACATAAAAATACATCCAGACACAAAATTTAACGTGGTTCACCCAAACTTTGGGCTACGTCCACAACAGTTGGCTTATTTATTATTTTTTGTGCAATTCATCTCAGGCTTGCGCACTGTGCTTACAATTTATACATTATGAAAAACTTCCCCATATTTCCTATCCTCTCTGCAGTGAAAGCCTCTCTCTATAAAACTCTCCCTAAACCTTCAAGCATAGACTCTCTCCCATTCTCAGTCTATTCTCTCAATAGAAACAACTTTCAGCATTCAGGCTTCAACAGCCTATTCTACCCAACCCATTACATATTTATACATATAATTTAGGGCTCAAAACCCTATTCAGTTATCCCAAAACCCTATGAAAACTCATGATTATGTTGATTAAGGTTGGTTTTCATTGATGTCAACCCTTGAAGAAAGTCTGGTAGTGAATTCCGGTAGCACAAAGGTTTAGGTAATGGACCAAAGGTTGCTTCATATATAATGGTATGATTTTTAATATATTTTAAGGTAATACTATTCTATATGGATAGTACATGTCATTCCATTTTCGGTGGTATGTGGAACATCACATAACTCCTCACGGTTAGAGAGTTATGGCCATGTGAAGTTGGAAAACCCAGGTTTGGGTAATGAACCCAAGTTTGTTTGATGGATAACGGTATGAGTTTTGATATATTTTCAAGTAATAATATTCTATATGGATAGTACATGTCATTCCATTTCTGGTGGTATGTGGAATGTCACATAACTCCTCACGGTTTGAGAGTTATGGCCTTACGAAGTTGGAGAACCCTCATATGTTGGCTTGAAGCCCCAAAAGGTCAAAGTAGTCAAAGTGGTTTAAGAGATTTTATAAGGTAAATAATAAAGTGAAGTGATGAGTGTACTACAATTCAAATTGAATACAAAATAAATTATTTAAATAATAAATTTAATGGAGAAATTAGAAGTGGGTTAACCCTAAAATAAGGAAAGTGGGCAAAGTGACCTAGAAGATGTTTTTAAGGAAGCTACTTGGAGAGTATAAATAAGAGGTAAGGCTCTCTCATTTAAAAAACACTTGAGAATATTGAATATATATAGGTGTCTGAGGTAACCAAAGGATATCTAAGCCGAATTTCTGAGGAAAATAAAGAAAAGAAGGTTGGAATTCAAGGAAGGATAAATTCTTTTGATGTTTCTTTCTAAGGTATGTTATTTACAGGTCATCTCACCATTTTCGCTATAACTTTTTTTCTATAATGATTCAAACCATGAAATTGTTATTACATTGAGAAAAAATATCCAAGTATCTATGGTAAAAAATTCAGCTTGTGGTTCGTTTTATTTTGGAGTTACACTCTGTGGAAAATAGGGTTTGTGGCTAGTCCTAAAACTAGTCTAAAACAGGTGTTTCAAGTAGAAACGTCATAACTTTTTCATAAAAGATCCAAATTTAGTAAGACCAAATGTTTTGGTTACAGTACAGTCTTTGGTATGGTGTGTAATGGTTTCATATCGATTCAATAAATATTTTGTGTGGGGCATTCTCTACAAGGTATCTCTCTAGAATAAGCCAGAATTCAGCAAGGTGTGCCATTTTTTCTATAACTTCTTTTCTGAGAGGTTCCAAGTAGTAACACCTGGAATAATTACATAAAACACATTGAAGAACATTGTATATCAGTTTCAGATCTTTTTTCATTACAGGTACAAAGTTATGATCATTTCAAGTTAGGGTTGTTGACTAATCCAAAACTAGTCATGTGAGACTAAAGAAAAGTTTGATGAAAATGCTAGTATCTTGTTGTTAAAGTTAAGGAAGGTTTGCAGGCATGTGATAATATAAACCAGGTCTATTACAGAGTTACAAATAATATTTGGATAATGTTATTGATGAGGGCTTTGGGTTGAGGTACATGTTGGATAGATGGTTGAGACTAGTAGTTGATCAGTTGGCACATACATGAGGTGTATAGTTGATGATGTTGGTACATATTCATGAGTAATAGTTGATGAGTAGTTGACACAAGATTGGTACACACTCGGTACATGGTTGGATGCAATTTTTTATGGTACAGGTTGATTATAGGTTGTTTGGTACAG
>JASDQU010213791.1:0-18448 GCA_032191745.1 Picea mariana | reverse complement strand
ACACAACACTTGCTCAGTTTGAGAGACAAGTTCTGATCTGTTACCGGAGAAGAAGGAGAGAGAGAGTGGCGCATATCTAGGAGATGAATTTCTGTATTAGCATAAGAGATCTCTTGGCATTGTATTGCCTATATATATTAAGGAAGTTTTGCTGGGTTTTCTTCCCCTAGAGGGTTTCCCAGGATAAATTATGTGTCTCTTGTGATTGTGTATTTCTCAGTGATCTTGGATTATGCTATTGTTATCTAATGAAATGAAAACATCTATAATAATGGCTTAAACATTAACATTTGGAGCATAGCTTATTAGGATGTTTCCCCCTCGAAGAGGAAAGTGATCAGGAGTGGATCCCTTCTTTAAAATGATCAATTGTATGGTATTTCCATACCTTAAGCATTCTCATATAATAAAGTGGGGTTTCTTCTATATCTTGTGTGGTGATTTATTGTTCAGATATTTGGTACTTAACAAAGAAAGAGTAGCAGTACATAAAGGTGACCACGCACTAGCATATCAACCTTCTTATGGTATATTTTATAACCCAAAAGTTGTTCAACTAGACCAAAATTCTAGTTTTACTAAAATACAACATTTATAGTATGGGTACCATGTATTTTACCCACTTTTACATCGCTTTTCACTATAATTATGACCTAAAGAACCACTTTTCATGAATTCATATGCATTTCCTAAAGTTATAAAACACCTTTATGACTTTTTCCTCTAAAATTAACTAAAGAGAAAATAAAATAAAATAAAACACCAAAACCCTAAAAGTAATGGTTAAAATTGATACAGTCAAATAATAATATTTTATTACCATGACATTGTCAAGGATAGCCACTATTTCTCTTATAAATTCAAAAGGTCACCTCCATTTTTCATAGTTCATCCATTGAAAGTAACAAAGTTCCATAGAAATTTATTTATATCCAAGTCACCTATTTTTCTTCATGGGATATTTTGGCAACAACACCAAGCCATGCACTCATAAAGCAAAAAGAACCCTCCCCAATGGAGTCACCAATCTACTCTGTAAAATATGAAACAAGGGTCACCTTCATGTTTGTCTTGATTATGAACTTATCTCCATGTAGCTAAATAATGTTTATCTTGTGTGTAACCATATCCTTTTTAGAAGGTATTAGTGAGTTAAAATTTTGGTGCATTCATTTGAATCAATTTAATTTAGAGATGTTCCTAGAAGCCAAAATAACTTTGTAGATACCATTGCAAATAGAATTCTATATTGGAATAATATTCTAGATTGGAATAATATTCTAGATATTCTAGGTGTCGGATGTGGAATGCGAAAGAAATGGAACATGAAAAAGTGTTATATTCTTCTGCATCTACATGGAAAACACATATGGAGTGTAGAGACAACCGCTTAATTAAGTTTAGTAAAATCCTTTCGCATTAAGGATTTGTCACCCTTTTCTCAATATTTTAACAAGGTGACCTTAATAGTCTCTCTCTCTCTCTCTCTCTCTCTCTCTCTCTCTCTCTCTCTTGGGAATCTAAAATTCTACTAGGATACCTTAGATGGCTCAAAGACCAAAATTTAGAGACAGGGAAAAGAAAAAAGGACTTCTTAGAAAAAAATCATCAACACTCATATATTAAAATTAGTTGACTATATCAATCACATGAAGGTGATTTCTTAATAAGCAATGAGAACACCCACAATTTTGTTCATCACCCCATCTCATAAGAATACCACTGTTATGTTCATGTTGTTAACAAATTCCAAATTATGATTGCAAAGGGGGTATTTATGAAATGTTGTATAAAATGACTAGTTGTAAACCTCCAAATGGGTGATTGTTTCCTGAAAAGTCACATGTTTTCCATTGAAATGCGAGGTTTTTATAACATTTTGGGTATATAATGGTTGAAAAAAAATTGGGTACCATCACCAATTATTTCCTGGAATTATACATGAATTTCATGAAGGATTTCCTTTCTACACTCTCAAAGGCATCAAAGCAGGTTCTTCAAAAATAGTATGTTCCCATTGTGTAGATCCAAATATCTTGAAGAAGGGTCATTCAAGAATTATTGCATGATTTCTTGTCATCCACATATTGTAGGATGATTCCCCATTATTTCATCTTGAACTACGACCCTCACATGGTGAGCATGATCTGTAGCGTCCCATTGATTCTAGGTAGTCTAACACCCAATGTGCACCTATATTGTGGCCTTGTTTTTTAATATAAAAATGAGATATAGAAGATAATTCAATATTTTTGGGAGTAGGTGTGGCCCATAATATTACCAAACATTACTCCTCTCTAGCCATCTTGGTTCTAAAAAAGGAGGTGATTGGTGCATGTGTCCCAACTTTGATGCTCTTAGCAAATTGATGGTCAAAGATGAATTTCACATTATGTCTTTTCCATTTTGATACTAGTGGTTGTGGTTGATTATGATGGCATGGCTAGCTGACTAGTCAATTTGTTGGGAATGAAAAACTTGAATTACAGGAATATTGGTGAATATTGAGGTGCTTTATTGGGAGGGGCAGGGGGTGCGATCCTTTATGAATTTTTCACAAGTGGTGTAAATGTGTGGGGTGATTTTCTTTAATCAGATTTCAAAATATCATAAATCTTCTAATACCCATTCTTCTATGATTGACATCTTTTTCATTTTGACCAAGTAATCTAGGTTATTAGATATGAATGTATATTGTACTGAGCCTCGGTCAGGATTATACTTCTTATGCATCTATTGAACTTGTTGATGCATGTCCCAAATATTATTTGATGCTACTATTCCCTCCAACTATGCATTTCTTCCTTCATGGAACCATTCTCACTCCTACGCCTGCAAGTCAACCTCAATTGTGTGCACTTCCTGAAGTTGTATTTCTAAACTAACCCAGCTCCATGAATATCTTTTTGATCTTTTCCTGCTATCAAGTTCCAAAATGAGGGATTGAGTGAAATTTAGTTTGATGCAAAAATTAGAAAAATAGGTTGACCAATTCATGAGGATAGTGTTCATGCTTAGAGCATGGGCACAATTCGTTTCTAAATAAGATTTCATTTCCTCAAACTTATGATGCTCCTTATTCAAAATTGAATTGGTATGGTTGGTATTCAAACTTTGGATTTTATGGAAGAAGTTGTTGATGGATGTCAACTAGATTGTCAATGAGGTTTGTATACAATTAAGAGAGTTTTTTGGTGGATCGACTACGCTAATCCCCAATGTATCTTCTACCTTCTTCTTGTAGGAATGTCATGTGTATCCTTCCTTAAGTCAATGATGCCTAAGTTTATTTGAGGATCCACCCCATATCTTGAAACCCACCTTACTAAATTCTTCATAAAATTATTGGATCTCCATGTTAGAGGAATCCTTTGGGTTAAAATCCATTGAATATTTTCTCTCTTAGTCTTCCTTCAATCTAAAGGTGCTAAATATCTTTGGCATTTTTTTTTCTCGTGCCTTGATTTTTTTTTCTCTGTATTTTCATGTGTTCATCCCATGGTGGAAGGTGATAATGTTGGTTGTTATGGAGTTTTTTGTTGATGTTTCTTTGATTCTTTATCATGTTGAGTTGAACTTGTAGTTGAATTACTTTCCTACTATTAGTGAGTTGATTGCTATGTAAACTATTTCTTTGTAGACTAATGTCATTCATGTGGTTTCTCTATATCAATAACAACCATTGTAGTTACTTTATAGTGGGATAATACTTATTATTCTATTGGAGTCTCCTTTTGAGGAAAGGGATTCTTATTCAGGTTGAATGCTAACTGTGCGATAATGGTCAGGTAGGGATAGGGATTTTTATCTTATACATATTTCTTAAGTTCTTTTTTTCCCTCCCTTATTGTTGTTTCTACTGCTTTTTCTAAGCATATTTTCTCTAAGTTTATTTGAAGTTTCTTCTCAACTCTGATTTTATTATTTAGTGCATTTATAATTATCTACTTGGATTTGTCAATGTATTCTATGTAATAGTATCCCACACTTGATTCTAGGACTTTTCCCCTCTTCTGGGCCTACTCTCTACTAATATTCCCCTTTTTTTCATCCTTTGTTATGAGAAATTGATAGGATACTTGCTCCAGTTTATTCTTTAAGTGGGTTTCCTCAAAGTAGAGATAATTGACACCTTGGATGAGGGCATTCAATTCATCTCCAATCAATTGGATTTTTTAGTTGACTTCACCTTTCTTGTTTTTTTTTTTCTTTCTTTCAACCGATTTTCTTATTTTCTAGGGACTTTGTGGTTGACCTTGCTTGCACCATGAAAGGTATCATGTAAATGGATACTTCTTGTTCCTCTTTGACTTCATCATTTTACGAAGGCACAACTATCTAAGAGCTATTCTTCCTAGTCATTGGTGGTATCGGTGTGACTATATTCAACTAGTATGAAATTTCATTGAATATCTCCTCAACTGTGGGGTATTAATTGAGCTCCTTTTCCTCGCCACTTGATCCTTGTGAATACCATACTTTTCTTAATTCCAACCCTATACGAACATGCACATATAATGGAAATTCTCTTCTAATATTTTGGGGGACTCTCCACCTATGGAAGGTGGATTTTAGAGCTTTCACCCTTTCTTCAAACATATACTGGGGAGTCAACCCCTCAATATTTTCCTTCAAGAATGAAGAAAATCACTAGAATTTCCACATAATCAGTGTATTGGGTGGGGTGAATGGGGATTCACCAACTAGGCTCACTTGGGACATGGAAACTCAAATCAATAGAAATGGGTACTTGATGGTGTTTCCTCCTTCTTGACATTCCTTGGAGTTTACTTTGAGTATGTCGATTGCATGCTATACCCAATTGAACAATTTACCTTCTTCAACTATCCTCCCAATAGCCTCTAACATGTGCAACTTTACATTTGATGCTCGACCAGAGCTAGTCAAGGGTAGAGAAGCAATCACACATGTCCATTTGACATGTACTTCTAGTACTTGGCTAATTACTATCCCTTTGGAGTTTTGGAAGTAGTTCCTCTAATTAAATTTTGGATCTATGCCTATGGGTCGTTACTCTTTGGTATAGGTTCTCCTTTGCTTGGAAATAATATAACTCAACATATTAGATTAGCTATGATTGTTATTGGATGGCCGATCCAAATTTACCCATTATGGTACTTGTTGACTATGAACTTGGTTGCTTCCTCCTTCTAGTAATCAAAACTTGTGACTTGTGGTGCACCTAGGTATTACCTGATTTTGAATCTTTCTGACATGAGGGTTTCATCCCTCCATTTACCACCGATGAAAACTCACTTCTTGAAATTTAGAAAATGTTTCTCCCAATATATATCCTCCATATTGGATTGTTATACTTTGCCCATTCTAGCCTCTAACTTTGATGTAGATTTCTTTTCTAACCTCTTGTTGGTTCTAGGGTTGACCATTTTAGATATGGATGTTTTAGACTATCAGATTTCCCCTCTCATTTTCGATGCCATAGTTTCTTCCTGTGTTATGTATTTTCTACTGGCCTGTGAAGTTTCTTGGTCAATTGGTTGAATAGAGCTTTGTGTAAATCGAATATGGTTCATTTTGGCTTAAATTCTCTCATAATTAGAAAACGAGACTGCATTGGTTGTATTTATAGGAAAAATATATGGTATAGTGTGCTATCTACTTTTTTGTCTGTCAACTTAACAACAAGCTCATTAATTCATAAATTAATTGATGTTCATGAAGTTGATTTCATCTTCATGTGTAGTCAACCAACCTATGGTAAATTCGTTTATCTTAGTCAACTGACTTACAGTGAACTAGTTCTTCATTTTTATCAATTTTTAGTTTCATCAATGATTCAACTTTAGGTGTCCATAGATCCAAGTAGATCTAAATGCACATCAAGAATAAAATTGTAATAATGATGCATTGTTGTATAACCAAAATATAGTTTTGGTTTTGAATTCAACATTCAAATCAAGAGTGTGAATTGAATTGCATTCCTCTCCTAAAGGAGGGAACTCAAGGTTTCATAAAACATATAAATAGATTAAGAATTTATTCTTTCTGGAAGGCATCGAGAAATGAATCCAAACCTTTATGGTTGAATGTGACACATGAAAAAGGAACAAGGGTAAAATTGTGAAGCCTTGAGGAACATTACATATTTTATCAATTCATACAACCGTTTGGACTAATATTTCCATATATTTTATTCTGCGGTTACCTAGAGTGGGAAACAAATTCGTCATTGTGGTGGTTGTGGATTACGTTTCCAAATAAGACCACTTTTATGCTTGAGGACGCCCCTTTAATACCTCCATAGTTTCAAAATTATTTATGCATGGACAATGTTTTTAAACCTTGTGGCTTTCCTAATTCAATTGTGTCATATTGTGATCCTGCATTCACTAGAAAGTTTTAGTAGGAGTTGTTTAAAATACAAGGTACCCAGTTGAAAATAAGCATAGCATATCATTCCCAAACAAATGTCTATACATAAGTGGTCAATAAGTGTTTAGAAACTTACTTTCAATGTTTTCCTAAAAAAGGCATGCATAGTGGGTTGAATGGCTATCGATTGTAAAATGGTGGTATAATACTACTTTTCATGGTACTTCAAAAATTTCACCCTATGGGGTGATATATAGACAAAACCCCATCAATGGTATTGTATTTACTAGTGACATCCAAGGTTTAGGAGGTGGAAAAAAACTTGAATATTTGTGTTGACATTCTCGATACACTTAAGGCTAATTTACTATTGGCTCACAATATAATCAAGAAAAAGGTCGCTCAACATCAATGTGAGTGCCACTTTGAATAAGGGAATCACATGTTCCTTGTCTCTAGTCCTATAAGTAAACATTTATCAAGGAAAATAGCCATAAGAAATTCACACCTAAGTTTTATGGATCATATCCAATACTTACTTGTATTGGACTTGTTGCTTACAATTCAACTCTCACATTCCACTATAAGATTCACCCGGTATTTCATCTATCATTCTTGAAGAAAGTGGTGGGCCCAAATTGCCAACTTAAAACCATACTCCTAGAATTGGACAAAGAGGGTTCCATTTGGTTGCATCGAGAAGCAGTTTTAGACAAAAGAGAGTGTTGTCTATTCCAACGCAGTATCCAAGAAGCATTGACCTAGTTGAAGGATACATAGCTTCAAGATGTGACATGGTAATCATCCATGATCCCACAATAATTTCCACATCTCAAGCCTTAAGGACAAAATTTATTTTGAAGGGGAGGGAATGTTATCACCCCACCCTAACTTCCCTAGTTAAGGGAATATGTTGTTACTTAATGTATAGTGTCCATCCCTTGGTTAAGAAAATATATTGTTACTATAATGACCATTTTTATTAAATAAGGTCAACTCAGTAGTTGATGTATCTTCATTAATGAAACCCTACAAGGTGGTTAGGGATTTGGGTAGATATAAATTATTTATAGTATTGGGAGATATGTAATTGGAGGTTAAGTGGTTAATATTATATTGGATCTTTGTTCAATTGGAGGTTTCTCCTCGAAGAGGCAAGTGAACATTACTTCATATTCAAAATATTGATAAAGGTTTTCCTATTGTTGTTTCTTCAATACTTTGATGACCATTTTTATTAAGAAAATATATTTTTACTATCATGACCATTTTTATTAAATAAGGTCAACTAATTAGTTGATGTAGCTTCATTAATGAAACCCTACAAGGTGGTCACGGATTTGGGTAGATATATATTTTTTGTAGTATTGGGAGCTATGCAATTGGATGCTAAGTGGTTAATATTATATTGGATCTTTGTTCAATTGTAATTTTCTCCTTGAAGAGGAAAGTGAACAATACTTCCTATTCAAAATATTGATAAAGGTTTTCCTATTGTTGTTTCTTCAATACTTTGGTTTTGTTTTATTTTATTTCTGCAGTTACATTTTTCTAAATATTGCTATGCGTTTTCTATTTCAAATATCAAGGTACACCAAAAATGAATTTGTAAACTAAGCATATATTGACGATATAATTGGGAAACATTAAACACTATAATCTTGACAGTTGAATGAAATTATAAAATAAGATATGAACAACATGGAGATAGTAAGAACAACAAAGTATAAATCTATAAACCAATAGTTAACATATTTACAATCCCAACTCATGGTGTAAATAATATAGATAAGGGAATACATAATGCTACATTTCTCATCCATTCATATTCTCTAAAGTATATGATGTACAAAATTCAAGAAGAGGAACTTGAGGCTAAGAGTGGAAGATGAATGATCTAAAAATACTTAGATGTAAAACTATTTCTTAAAATACATATAAACATCTGACTAGATTCGGAAAATTAATATCATCTTTGACTATTTGCAAATAACATGTAAAAACACTTATTTATCCATAAAATTCATTAATACTGATAAATAACTTGTTGAAATAATGAGTGCCAAAATAGAGAGAAATAGAGAGAAAAAATAACATAGCTCATTACACAATTTGATAATGGATTTCAAAACAGTGAGACTGCTCTATTAATGCTCAAATTATTCTTTTACAATAATGACTTACAATGAACAATTTGAAGACACCCTTAAATTCTGTTACTCCAACCTAGAAAGAGAGGTCACCACTGAATTCCTCACCAAATTATGAGAAGAACGAGTATAAACTCGACTATGTTTTGAACAGGTGCCCAAAGACCTCCTTTTGCACGTATAACAAGACTATGGGTCTCATACATAAAAAAATGGTAATACGACTTTCATACATATAATGTTTACATAGAACTAACATCATCATCAGATTCCTCTCAAAATTCTGAGAAAAATGAGTATAAACACTCTATACCTTTCCCAAGATCTCAATAGCATGCAAAATGAGGTAAACCAAAACTATGAACACCTCTTGCATGCAAATCAAGACAAATTTGAACTTGGCACAAATTTCTATGAAACCTACTTCTTGGTACGCATTCCCATGCCTCCGTACAAGGGTCTGAACCTAATTTTATACAGGGTAAGGTTGGGGGTCGAACCTGTATTCGCTCCCCATTTTCTCGGAGCAATTAGTTTAAATTTAAATATAAATTACCCCAAATAGTATAACAAACTGTGCCTTGGGTGCATTGGTTGGAACATTGGCATGATATATGGCGAGTTGTGTGGTCAAACCTCGCCGACCGCACCATACATTGTTTTGTTTTTTTTTTTATATTTTACCATGTATATATTCGTTGGTGGTTATAACAATATGACGGTTGTAATGTTGGTTATAACATATATACCATATAACATATAATGTGGTCAAACGATATATTCCATGGGATTCAAATTTTTTTTTGGTAAAGACAACCATAACTAAGCCAATCAGGGCTATCACGTAACGGCTCTTGATTGGTCCACTTGTATAACCATTGTATAGCCATGTGTCACGTGTCGTTGTTCCATAGGTACACTTGTTCTGCTCAGTCATTGCTAACTCGATATGCCACATCATCAACTTCCTGCTATGTGGAACTACCACATCAACATTGTACGAACCTATATGAACATGTCACGTGTCACCCTTCGAGTGGTTCCACGTGGCACCCCCTTTGACTTTTGAACTATTTGACCAAAACTTTGACCGACCATAACTTCTTCATACGAACTAAGGTGATTTTTGTGCCATTCGAAAGATACCCCCAAGTTGTAAGAAATGGATTCATTTTCATTAGAATTTGAGAATATAATTTTTTAGCATTTCGGATCCTCCTGGATATTTTTTAGCATTGGAGATTGTCGTGGATCAATGACCCACGATGAATCTTGGTGTTTTGCACATGACTATCGATTGAGTTGTGCACTTGTGTAAGTGCACTTACACTAGTTTGGATTGTGTCTATAAAAAGGTTATTACATCCACGTAGTGTGATAATGTATTAGCACAATCAATGCTTTAAATTGCAAGACCATGTTGTAGTACTATAGGTACACACTTGTAGAAAATTAATATGTCCATGATGAAACAAAAAATTTCCACTTTGAGCCACATCAAAATTTTCCACTATAATGTGCATTTAGTGATGATTATTCTATGTTATTCTATACCTTTAACATACATACTATATATACATTCCAAAGAAACCCTTGTGGAAAACCTTTGGAGTACTTCCCCATAATTCATGGATGGTAAACCGTTAGCCTTGATTATGGAGCCTAACCATGAGGGGATTAAGACAATCAAACCTATGATCTCCCCAATTTCGGGGGAGGGATAATATTTTTTTTTTTTGGCTCATGACCACTTAAGCCAACCCTCCGAGCTCACATAATAATAACCAAATATGTAAAACTATACATTAAAATTGTTTTGGAAGAACTTCTCATAACACGACTCCTCCGATCATGGACATAATTGATATTTTACTCATTTTTGAATGAAGAAAACCCCACATAATTACACCACAACCATTGTTTGTGCTCCTGTTCCCTTAGTTAAGTAATAATCCTCCATTTGTGGTTGTTGCTATTGTTCCAACCACTCATTAAAGGCGTAAACTGAAAGGCCTAAGATAATTGTGAGATCCCAACTATAATTATAATTAGACACTGAATCTCATTTCTCTTCTCTTATTCATCGAAGTTTCTTTCTATTATTAATTCCACCGACACTACATGAGAAATACATAAACACCTTCTTTTTGAAACCCAGAGTGTATTAAGGACTAAGCAAGGCTTCCTTTCTTCGCACTAATGGTGTGATCATGGAACTTTATTGTATAATTTGATCCATGAAGATTCTTTGGTATGGTATTTTGACAAAAATATTACTCTCTTTTTAAAGAACATCTAAAGCAAAATCTTTTCACTGAAATTGGTTGAGAATCAATCATTGTATTATGTTTGGAAACTTATTATTTTATTATGTTATTATGTTGAAAAAATATGATTGTAATAATTGGTATATGAGATTTCTTGTATATGGGACAACGGATTTTTTACGTGGTAATTTGATTATTAAAATATATCGAAATCCACTTACTCTACTCTCTAACTAAATTTGAACATGTAATATGAAGAAAGGCGTATTCTTAACTATTAACCTACTCAAATTGTATTGTAATTATACTTTATAATATGTTATAGAAAATTTGTTCTGAATTCATTATAATCATTATGACAATAATCTAAATTTTTATCTTTAAAAACTAATAATGTAAAATTTAATTTATATTGTAATAAAAAATTAGAAAACTACCGGACGTTATTCATGGTTGCCAACCTATGCAATTGGAAATAAAATTCTTTGAATTTGTTTCGAAATCAAACGAACTTTTGAAAGTACATCTCACATATAGTAATATATAGTAATGGCCATTATCTGGTAATTTATGAGGACCTTCATCTACTTCTATGACGTTGGGCCTGGATTGTTACTTATGAAAAACTTGTTTCGGACGAACATGGCAGCAGCCGAGGCAGATGCATACACGTCTGTATTCGGTACTTTTGAAATCAAACCGCCCACTATAGGTACTCTCTGACCGGCCCTCTTTGTCAATGTAGCCGCAATAGGGACTGCTACAGTAACAATCAACATTTCTCTTGCGTATGTTGCCGCTAGATGTTTAGAGAATTTTAGGACAAAGTGACGGAATTCCTCGCGATCAGATTACTGCATGCAGTCGGCATTCATCCTTTTTAAATTTCAGTTATTGCAGAATGAATATTAGGTTTATTTGGTGAAGTGTTGGTAAGTTTTAGCGTATTTCCCCGCAAAATGCGGATGATACTCTCCGCACAATTTTAGGGTATTTGTCCGCATCAGTTTTGACCTAAAATTCATATTTCAGAAGGGATTGATTACATACCCTTAGCATTTCGTCCACGTATTCTTTTGATAGAGGAGCCCAATTGGCGCCGGGTATCTCGTTGATTTTACTATTCCAAAAGAAGAAAAAAAATAACGAAAGGATCTTCAAATATTACAATGAAATTTGAAGTTGCAAATTTATCCCCCATTTTTAGGAGCTTACTTAAGACCTGAACTATTGCTTCATGCAGCTGGTCATAGGTCACAGTTTTTTTCTTTGGCTCATTTACTTTAGATTCTTCAGCTGGCTTGACCACAGGATCAGGGTTCTCTCCACCAGCTGGCTGGACCGCAGGATCAGGGTTCTCTCCACCAGCTGGCTTGACCGCAGGATCGGGGCTCTCTCCACCAGCTGGCGTCCTAGTGACGGGAGTAGTTGTCTCCTCAATGACGGGAGCGTTGGGAAAACTGTCAAATATTGTGTCTATAACCCTATTCAGATATTCTTCTGAGATGTGTTCTGCATCACAACATAATGGCTAAATAATAAATGATCGATAGCTATGGGTTCTTACTCTTTGGTATGAGCTCTCCCTTGCTTGGAAATCATATAATTCAACATATTAGATTAGCCATGATTGTTATGGGATGTTCGAGCCAAATTTACCCATTCTGGTACTTGTTGACTATGAACTTGATTGCTTCCTCCTCCTAGTCATCAAAACTTGTGACTTGTGGTACACTTAGGTATGACCTGATTTTTACTCTTTCTTACATGAGGGTTTCATCCCTCCATTTACCACCGACGAAAACCTACTTCTTGAAAATTAGACAACGTTTCTCCCATTATATATCCTCCATCTTGGCTTGCTATATGTTTTCCATTCTATCCTCTAACTTTGATGTAGATTGCTTGTCGAACCTCTTGTTGGTTATAGGGTTGACCATTTTAGATTTGGGTGCTTTAGACTATGAGATTTCCCCTCTCATTTTCGATGCCATATTTTCTTTCTGCGTTATGTATTTTCTAATGGCCTGCGTTATGTATTTTCTACTTGCCTGTGCACTTTCTTGGTCATATGGTGAATAGAGATTTGTGTAAATCGAATATGGTTAGTTGTGGCTACCATATAGTAAAATGGTACCATATAATACTACTTTTCATGGTACTACCAAAATTTCACCCTATGAGGTGGTTTATAGACAAAACCCCTATCAATGGTCTTGTATTTACTAGTCACATCCAAGGTTTAGGAGGTGGAAAAAACCTTGAATGCTTGTGTTGACATTCTTGATACACTTAAGGCTAGTTTATTGTCGGCTCACAATATAAACAAGAAAAAGGTAGATCAACATCAATGTGAGTGCCACTTTGAAGAATGGGATCACATGTTCCTTTTCTCTAGTCCTATCAGTAAACATTTTTCAAGGAAAATGGCCATAAGAAATTCACACCTCGGTTCTATGGATCTTATCCAATACTTACTTGTAGTGGAACTGTTGCTTACAATTTGGCTCTCCCATTCCACTATAAGATCCACGTAGTATTTCATCTATCATTCTCGAAGAAAGTGGTAGGGCTAAATTTCCAAAATCAAACCATCCTCCTAGAATTGGACGAAGAGGGTTCCATTTGGTTGCATCGAAAGGTGGTTTTAGACAAAAGAGAGTGTTGTCCATTCGAACGCAGTATCATAGAAGCATTGACCTAGTTGAAGGATACATAGCTTGAAGATGTGACATGGGAATCATCCATGATCCCACAATAATTTCCACATCTCAAGCCTTAAGGAAAAAACTAATTTTGAAGGGGAGGGCATGTTAGCACCCCACCCTAACTTCCCTAGTTAAGGGAATATGTTGTTACTTAATGTATAGGGTCCATCCCTTGGTTAAGAAAATATATTGTTACTATAATGACCATTTTTATTAAATAAGGTCAACTAAGTAGTTGATGTAGCTTCATTAATGAAAGCCTACAAGGTGGTTAGGGATTTGGGTA
Source organism: Picea mariana (assembly GCA_032191745.1). Lineage (NCBI taxonomy): Eukaryota > Viridiplantae > Streptophyta > Pinopsida > Pinales > Pinaceae > Picea > Picea mariana. The sequence continues at coordinate 4,683 of JASDQU010213791.1, read as the reverse complement.
GATATAAATTATTTATAGTATTGGAAAATACGTAATTGGATGCTAAGTGGTTAATATTATATTGGATCTTTGTTCAATTGGAGGTTTCTCCTCGAAGAGACAAGTGAACATTACTTCCTAGATTCAAAATATTGATAAAGGTTTTCCTATTGTTGTTTCTTCAATACTTTGGTTTTGTTTTATTTTATTTTTGCATTTACATTTTTGTTAATATTGCTCTACGTTTTCTATTTCAAATATCAAGGTACACCATAAATGAATTTGTAAACTAAGCATATATCGATGATATAATTAGGAAACATTCAACACAATATTCTTGAAAGTTGAATGAAATTATACAATAAGATATGAAAAACATGGAGATAGTAACAAAAACAAAGTATAGATCTATAAACCAAACATTAACATATTTACAATCCCAACTCATGGCGTAAATAATCTAGGTAAGGGAATACATAATGCTACATTTCTCATCCATTCATATTCTCTAAATTATATGATGTACAAAATTCAAGAAGATGAACTTGAGGCTAAGAGTGGAAGATGAATGATCCAAAAATCCTTAATGCAGTAAAATTATTTCTTAAAATGCACACAAACATTTGACCACATTTGAAAAATGAATATCGTTTATGACTATTTACAAATAACATGTGAAAACACTTATTTATCCATAAAGTTCATTAATACTCATGAATAACTTGTGGAAATAATGAGTGCCAAAATAGAGAGAAATAGAGACAACAAATAACATAGCTCATTACACAATTTGATAATGGAGTTCCAAAGAGTGAGACCGCTCTATTAATGCTCAAATGCTTATTTTAAAATGATGACTTACAATGGCCAATTTAAAGACACCCTTAACTTCAGTTATTCCAACCCAGAAATAGAGGTCACCACTGAATTCCTCACCAAATTCTAAGAAGAACGAGTATAAAATTGACTATGTTTTGAACAGGTGCCCAAAGAAATTTTTTTTCACATATAAAAAGCCTATGGGTCTCATAGTCTCATAGTCTTGCACATATATCAAATGGTAATAAGACTTTCATGCATAGAAATTTTACATAGAATTAACATCACCATCATATTCCTCTCGAAATTATGAGAAAAATGAGTATAAACACTCTATACCTTTTCGAAAGAACTCAATAACACACAAAATGAGGAAAAGCAAAACTATGAGCACCTATTGCATACAAATCGAGACATATTTGAAACTGGCACGAATTTCTATGTAGACCTACTTTTTAGCACACGTGCCCATGTCTCCATACATGGGTCTAAAGCTAAGTTTATACAGGGTAAGGTTGGGGTTTGAACTTGTACCTACTCCCCATATCCCTAAGCAATTAGTTTAAATTTAAATATAAATTACCCCAAATAGTATAACAAACCATGCCTTGGGTGCATTGGTTGGAATGTTGGCATGATATATGTTGGGTCGTGAGGTCAAACCATGCTGACCACACCATATGTTGTGTTGTTTTTTTATATGTTACCATATATATATTCTGGTGGTTATAACATTATGATGGTTGTAACGTTGGTATACACCATGGGATCGGGGGATTAACCCTCAATCCTTATTGGTGATCTGGCATGTTCACATTTTTTTCTGGTAAAGACAACGATAACTAAGCCAATTAGGGATTCCATGTGGCGGCTCCCGATTGGTCCACTTGTATAACCATTGTATCGTCATGTGCCACATGTTGTCGCTCCATAGGTACACTTGTTTTTCTCAATCACTCACAACTCGATATGCCACATCATCAACTGCCTAACACATGGCACCATGTGGTTCTACCAGGTTAGCGTTGTACGAACATGTATGGACATGCCACGTGTCACCCTTCCATTGGTTTTACGTGGCACCCCCTTTGACTTTTGCAATGTTTGACCAAAACTTTGACCGGCCATAGCTTCTTCATACGAACTTCGTTTGGGGCAATTTTTGTGTCATTGGAAAGATATTCCCAAGCTTTACGTAATGGAATCATTTTCATTAGAATTTGAGACGATCATTTTTTAGCATTCTGAATCCTCCTGGATATTTTTTAGNACGTGGCACCCCCTTTGACTTTTGCAATGTTTGACCAAAACTTTGACCGGCCATAGCTTCTTCATACGAACTTCGTTTGGGGCAATTTTTGTGTCGTTGGAAAGATATTCCCAAGCTTTACGTAATGGAATCATTTTCATTAGAATTTGAGACGATCATTTTTTAGCATTCTGAATCCTCCTGGATATTTTTTAGTATTCGAGATCCTCCTGGATTAATGACCCACCATGAATATTGGGATTTTGCACATAACTATCTATTGAGTTGTGCATTTGTGTAAGTGCACTTACACTAATTTGGATTATGTCTATAAAAAGTTTAATACATCGAGGTAGTGTGATAATGTATTAGCACAATCAATGTTTTAAATTGCAACACCATGTTGTAGTAGTATATGTACACAATCGTAGAAAATTAATGTCCATGATGAAACAAAAAATTGCCTCTTTGAGCCACATCAAAATTGTCCAATATGATGTGCATTTAATGATGATTATTTTGTGTTATTCTATATCTTTAACATACAAATTATATATATATATATATATATATATATATATATATATATTCCAAAGAAACCATTGCAGAAAACTTCATAATAACCAAATATGTGCAAGTATACATTAAAATTGTTTTGGAGAAACTTTTCATAGCATGACTCCTCCAATCATGGACATAATTGATATTTTACTCATTTTTGGATGAAGGAAACCCCACAAAGTTACACCACAACCATTGTTTGTCCTCCTTTACCCTTGGTTAAGTAATACTCCTCCATTTGTGATTATTGCTATTGTTCCAACAACTCATCAAAGACCTAAGTTGAAAGGCCTAAGCTAATTGTGAGATCCCAACTATAATTAGGCACCGAATTTCATTTATCTATTCATCAAGGTCTCTTTTGAAGGTATATTTTAAATCAATTTCATAACGTAGAGTAAAATCAAAATCTTAGTGTTACCCAATTTATCCTTCCACCAACACTATATGAGAAATACCTAAACACCTTCTTTTTAAACCCAACGTGTATTAAGGACTAAGAAAAGTTCACACTAATGGTGTGATCATAGAACTTTATTGTATAATTTGATCCATGAAGAGTCTTTAGTATGGTATTTTGACAAAAATATTACTAATCTGTTTAGAGAAAACATCCAAAGCAAAATCTTTTCACCCAAATTGGTTGAGAACCAATCATTGTATTATGTTTGGAAAATTATCATTTTATTATGCTAAAAAAATGTGATTGTAATAATTGGTATATGAGATTTCTTTTTTGTAGAACTAGGGATCTTTTCACTTATTAATTTGATTATTAAAATATATGGAGTTCCTCATATTATACCCTTTAACTAAATAGAGAAAACATACAAAGAAAAATCTTTTCAGTCAAATTAGTTGAGAATCAATCATTGTATTATGTTTGAAAAATTATCATTTTATTATATGGGATCTTGTTTGTAAGACAAGGGATCTTTTGTAAGACAAGGGATATTTTTTGTGAGGCAAGGGAAAAAATATCATTTTATTATACGGGATCTTGTTTGTGAGACAAAAGATCTTTTCACCCATTAATTTGATTATTAAAATATATGAAGTTCCTCATATTATACCCTTTAACTAAATTTGAATATGTAATATAAAGAAACACATATTCTTATCTATTAACTTACTCAAATTGTAATTATACTTATAAAATATATATATGAAGTTCCTCATATTATGCCCTTTAATTAAATTTGAACATTTGAACATGTAATATAAAGAAACACATATTCTTATCTATTAACTTACTCAAATTGTAATTATATATATAATATGTTATAGAAAATTTGCTATGAAGTAATCATAGTAATCAGGATGACAATAATCCAAATTTTTATCTTTAAAAACTAATAATGTAAAATTTAATTTATAGTGTAATAAAAAATTTAGAAAACTACTGGACGTTATTCATGGTTGCCAACCTATGCAATTGGAAATAAAAAATAGAAATTGAGAGAGCAGCCATTGCACAAGATTAACACACAATAATAGAATGTATATATCTTAATAGACAAATGGAGGTTACATATATAGCATGCAGATCACTGACTCCTAGCAATCTGGATCCTAAGAAAGTGGATCTGATTAGCTAAAAATAGTAAACTTAGAAACTCACAGTTACAACAGTCATAGTTGAAACTAACTATTACAACAATAATAGTTAACCTAGAAACTCACAGTTACAACAACTAACTCATAGTTACAACAACTGTAAACATTATCTCTAACACCCTCTCTTAATGCTTACATTACAAATATCACAATCACAAATTACAAAACATAACAAAAGGTTACAACACTAGAACTTTCATCTGTTTGTCTGATCTGGTCTTCCTCAGCACTGAAACTCACTCTGCAATCACACGGCTTCCGCTCTTTCTTCTCCCTCTTCTTCGAGCTTTCCATCGACACATTTAAAATCAAAACGCTTCTGATCATCATTGTAGCACTTCTATACTGGACAATTTGATAACTCAGCTCATCGGGGCTTTCGTGATAAAAGGTGCCAATTATTGATGCATTCTATGAACTTGCCTTCATCTGTCGGATTTTTTCTTTCGGCTATCCTT
>JASDQU010213790.1:0-17738 GCA_032191745.1 Picea mariana | reverse complement strand
CAAAACCCCTGAAACCCAACCGCCATTCGATCAAGCCCACCGAGAGGGAGGAGAGAACCCCCACACAGTGGAGATAAGGAGGCCCTACACATGCACAACGAATTGTTACAATCCATTCCAACACACTTGATCAAGTGACATTGAGACTAAGGGTGAGGCCGAGGATGGTGAGTACCTCTGCATACTTGAATTTACATTGCTAATTCAAGATTAGTATTTTTGTTTTTACAAGTTTGGTTAGTTCAATTTTTGTGTTGGAAGGAGATGGAAATATCACCTTCTTCTCCCCTGCCCATACACCCTAAGAATTGTATTTCCTACGCCTTCTTCTCCCCTACCCATACACCCTAAGAATATGTCCTAAGAATTGGATTGCCTAAGAATACGCCCTATGGAATCATGTAACTTAAGTAATCCCTTTGACCCTAATTATTTAACATCTAACAAGGTATAGATATTTTCCAAAAGATTCTTATCCATATGGACTCTCATTTCCATCTAGGTTCTAGTCTTCTTAATGACATCCCAAATCCTCATATGAATTTTTTCTTTCAATGTTGGATATTTTAGGGATTTCTCAAGGTATTTCAATGATGAGTTGATGACATCATTCTCTAACTATATATCTTAATATATATTCAATAATAACAAAACAAGGATCCACATATACAGACTTACCTTTTTATGAAGAGGGATTATGGCTCTTCCCGCTATTGTTTTGAGATCAATTGTGAGCTTGGAAATGTCCTCTATTCACTCTTCAACTTCTTCCTCATCATTGGGTGTATATTTCTTAGGGAAAGTTTACCGAAGGTGACCATACATATGAAGGATGGAGTATTGAGTTTTGTACCTTGGGAGGTGTTCCCCGTTGTTCCTGCTCTCCTAGACACATGTGGGATGGACTATACACTCTGTACCTTGTACTTTTGTCTAATTTCACTTTGACTTAGGAATTTTAAGTCAAAAGTGAAATTTAGTCATTTATGCCTAAAATGACTATTAATTCACTTTGTGGGTGAATTAGAGACATAAACTGAGTTTAGGAAACTTACCCCAAAGTGGGTTATTGACTTAGATACTTTTGGTGAGATCTCAACCATTGATTAGATGGTAGATGAAATTATCTCATCCATTGGTTTCTTAGGTTTCCTTATGCATGTTCAAGAGGGGTGAAAAGGGTGAAGGAGAGGATCATTATTCATTTGATCACTTGGAGAGGAAGACTTGGAGCATTGAGATGAGGTTTGTTGCATGAGATTTCTAGATCTTGGGCACATGCTTTCATGGTGGGAGGCATTCAGCTACTAGCATGGTTTATTTACTGAGGAGGTTTCTCTTTTTTGGAGGGCACACTTGCTTGTGAGGGTGCATCAGTTGTGGGGAGGACTTCTAGCCATCATATTGCAGTGAGATCAGTTGCAGATGGAGGCCATCCAACAAATCTTCATTCCTATGGATGGGTTTCCAGACCTAATCTCACAGTTAACTTCTAGAGTAGTTTTAGTGGATTTGAGAGATTGTATGTGGGGTGCACCTTCCTAGGGCACACCTGGAGGTTTTGGACTTGTGTTTCATCCTGGATCGGGTTGCTATTGTATTAGGTTCCTCTATATTTTGTACTTGATGTATTCCAACTTTTTCTTTTCTCATATATAGACATATATTCCAAACTGGTTTTCCCAGGGGGGGGGTTTATCTAGGGTCATGTTGACCAAAAATACCTGTGTACAAAAATACATGTGTTATTCTTTTAGATCTTCTTATTTTCAGTTCTAAAGATCTTTAGTTGTGTTGTATTTATTTTAGTATGCATGTGGTAACTTCTGGTTACTAAAACTACATGATAGAGCACCTAAAATTGCAAATACAACCATAACAAATCAGCAAGAAGTTCTTGGACTGTTGCTTGTCCTAAAACAGAAGAAAACACTTTACATAAGAGTTGAAAATAAGAGCCAAACCCTGGTCAAAGACAGAACCAGTTGGCAAGCTTGATAGGACCTAAAAATCTTCATGGTATCAGAGTTGAAGTGGCTGAAATTTTGAACAGTTTGGACAACACATTGTTGGCTTTCATATACATCTTCTTGGCAGAATTTTGTGGACATCCATTGACTCATTCAGTGGTTGTTAGAGGGAATATTTTTGTAGAGGACAGTTGGGCCATTTTTCTCACTTGTCATCAGTCTCTTTTCACACCTACGGAGTAGGAGTGAGGCTGATTTGACTTGACCTCTTTTCACACCTATTTTGTTAGGAGTGAGGTCAGATTACATTTGCCTATTTTCACACCTGTATTGAAAGGAGTGAGGCATTGTTTTCCTTCGTAGTTTAGCATCAGTTGGGGAGTGTAGTTTGGTAGACATGTCAGCATCTCAGATGCGATTTGAGGATAGGATAGCAGGAGATAGAAATTGGTCACCTTGGAAGGTGAGGTTGATCTTTATCTTAGAGGACCTCGAGCTATGGGACATAGTCGAGGCATTTGTTCCCCCCACTCCTGTCACTGCTCCTGTCTTGGTGGCAGAGTTTGGGAAAAGGAACAACAAGCAAAAGAGTACCATTTGTGATGCAGTTCATGATCATATCATACCCCATTTGATGGGTAAGACTTGTGCATATGAGATGTGGGAATCTCTATGCAAGTTGTATGAGAGCTCCAATGAGAACCGGAAGATGGTTCTTCATGAATGACTCAGGGGAATTCGCATGCTCAAGGATGAATCGGTGACTTCATTCCTTGGTCATTACACTTAGATCAAAGACGAGCTTGGAGCCATCGGAGAAGTTGTTGACCCTAAATATTTGGTGAGGCAAGCTATGAATAGCTTCACCTAACTGTGGGGTCCATTTGTATGTGGCATTATTTCCATGGAGGTCATGCCTACATGGGAGAGGATGTGGGATGACTTCGTCTAGGAGGATATTATGCTTGCAGTCGAGGCTTCTGGACAATAGCAGTAGTATCATATTGGTCAGGGTGAGGAGGATATTTCTCTTTGGATGAAGGGAAAGAATAAGGCTGACCGTGGGGGTCGACAAGGTCCCAAGTTTGGGGCCCCACCATAGGGGAGTGGAGGAGAGAGTAGCAGTGGTTAGAGCAGTGGTCAAAGGAGAGATATGAGAAAAGTGAAGTGTTGTGTTTGTAAGAAGTTTGGAAACTATGATGGACAGTGCCCAAACAATAAGAAGAATAAGGGTGGTACCGTAGCTACAATAGAGGAGGCAAATTTTCAGACACAGTTTCAGAGAGAGTGTGATTTCTTCATATGTTTTACTTCAGTTGAGATGGCACCCAATATATTGTATATTGACAGTGGGGCTTTGATCCATATGACTGGAGTTTGAGAGAACTTTACTGATCTCAGAGACAATGAGGTCAGGATAGAGATTTCTCTTGGAGATGACACATTGGTCACATTTGTTGGGATTGGCACAGTTACCCTTTGGAGAGATATCTTGCCACCTATATTGTTCATGGACATTCTCTATGTCCCTGGGTTGAAGAAGAATTTGATTTCAGTTTCCACCCTCCAGGATAGAGGTCTTGAGGTGACATTCATATGCATCGAGGTACTCATTCATCCTCGGGGGTCTTCACTTTCCTCAGGACAGGTGATTGGAGTGAGGGATGGGAAACTGTTTAGATTTATTTTTCAGCCTCTTCATGCATTGGCAGCAAGCAGCGACAACAGCAGACAATTATGTGAGTTATGGCATCAGATGTCCCACCTACACCATGGAGATCTCGGAGGACTGAGAGAGGTTGTGACCGTAGTGCCACAGATCAGTATTGAGCATCAAGATGTTTGTAGAGGGTGTGCACTTGGTAAGTTTACCAAGGCATCGTTCCCCAACAGTGACATCAGGTCAGCTGGGATACTGAATTTAGTACACACAGACGTGTATGGGCCCATGACTCAGAGGTCCTTGAGTGGTTGTGAGTATTATCTCACATTTATTGATGACTACTTGAGGAAGGCTTGGATCTATTTACTGAAGTCCAAGAGTGAGGTCTTCACATAGTTCCAAGGGTTCAGAGCTCTTGTGGAGAACCAATCGGGAAAGAGGATCAAAGTCTTGTGGTCGGATAATGGGGGAGAGTATTCCTTGAGATAGTTTGTAGACTTATGTTTCCAGCATGGCATTAGAAGACAGATTACCGTAACCTAAAACCCCTAGTAGAACGGGGTTGCTGAGAGGAAGAACCGGGCCATTACCGGTGCAGCGAGATCCATGTTGCATGATCAAAGTTTGCCTTTGTACATATGGGCAGAGGCATGTTCTAATGCAGTTTACCTACAGAACAAGATCCCCACAGGATATTGGGGAATATGACTCCTGAGGAGGCCTTCACTGGTAGGAGGCCTGATGTCGAGTGTTAGCACAAGAATTTTCAGTTAGAAGAGGCATGCCTCTCCATAAGCAACTAAATAACCTCTAACAGGCTAAACAGAGGCTTTAATCTATCAGCTCAAAGTTCTTGATTAGTCTCATCATATATAAAATCATAGACACTCTGTAGTGCCATGGCACTGTGGAATTGTCTATATAGCATGGTCTCCATTTTACTACCTAAAATGCTACCAAATCTGTTAAGCAGTGTAATGATGGCGCTATGAATTCCATAGGTTGCTACCAAATCTATTTTCATGTCGGATGCTACCAAATTTGTCAATGTTGAAGTAATGTAGCTATGAATTATGATGGATCTATCAAATTGCATGTAGACACACAGGCAGGCGCTATTGAAATTTTGACAGAGACCAAATTGTACAGAGTTATTTTGCAAGGACACTTCTGCCATTTTTTATGACTAACTTAAAACTTGTATTATGAACAAATGAGAAGGTATTTTTGAAAAATGGAGGTTCTTGTTCATCACATAACAAATAACAAAACCCTCTCTCAATTTTTCAAAATGTTTTATTTTTTTATAGATATTAAACATATAAGTGGTGCTACCAAATGTGCATAACTGTTTTACAACGGCGCTACGGAATTTCCTATAGCAGTCACAGTTTGGATATTCACCTTGTTGGGAGGTTGCCACCTGTCAAGGAGGATTCGAATGGATTATCAAGGATAATTTAGATGTCAAGGGACACCTACACATAAGTTTTATCTCCATCAAAGGCCGCACACAATGAGGTGGAAACAATTTATTAATGACTTCCAACAAATTCCTGAAAATTAACAGTTTGTTGGATTTTTGTCTCTTTGATTGTTGCCACCAATCTCCAAGGCTTAGAATCCAATGGAGGAGATGGGATTCGACCTCCTAAGGTTATTTGGATGCTATTTTATATTTAAGGAAGGAGATAGCTCTTGGAGAAGAGGGATTCATGAGCCAAGAGAGGCTAGAGAGAGTAGGAGTAGGCAGTTTTCCTATGTGTGTTCATTTGTAAGCCTATGGGAATTTTATGATTGTAATAATTACTGCTATTGGAGACTCATGAGAGCTATGATTTCAGATTGTAATTATTTTTTTTACATATCTTCTTATTTGAATATATTGCATATTTGAGGATCAAAGGCTGCCAATGATTTATGGATCCCTAAGCAACAAAGGATCTATTGTACTTTGCCCATCAGTCATTGTTTATATTCAAGTATTTGTTGATTCATTAAATTGAGAGGATCTTTGTTTAGTGAACATTCTATCTTGTGTTTTCCTTCTTCATTCTTCCACCTATCAGCATATAATCTTGTTTTCTATTGAGCAGCTTTAGTGCCTTCGATGAGTAGAATGTTTGTGACTACTCATCTACTCATTATATGCTGATAGATGAGCATATAATGAGTAGATAGAATGCTTATTATCTACTCATCAAAGATAATAATAAGTTTGTTTCCCTCTCCCTTTCTTTCTCCATCTTCTTGATCCACCTATTCAAAATCAAAATTATCTTTTACATTCTGATGGGTGCTGAGCTTACACTTTAGTAGTCAAAGTGTGACTTTCAGTGCTAAAGTTTTTGGTGTCGTTGTCAGGGATGGATTTGAGCAGATTGAAAATCTCCCTGGGAAGAATGGCATTACACAGTTCCATATTTAGATGGTGATTGAAGTTGGACACCTTCAAGACTGCACATTCTCCATGGTGACTCCATTGTTCAGAATATGTTGGTGACTCCACTGGAATGAGACAAATTAAATGGCTATGAAGGTTATCCTGGACAGGAGGCTTGCCCCACTCAATTTCTCAGCCATATATGGTTATCCACATCCTGTGCCTCAAATTGATGAATGGAAAGATCTGTTACCTAGATTTTATGAAGGTGAGAATGACAGCCCTATTGAGCATGTTCATGAATTTCATGCTTTGATGCAAGAGCTTGACATCCATCATGAAGATATATTGATGAAAATGTTCATGTATTCATTGGAAGGATATGCAAGGCAATGGTATAGAACACTCCCTGCTTCTAGTATTTCCTCTTTGAATGACTTTCATGATGTTTTTTATTCTCATTGCAAGATAATTTATCCAGTTGAAAGACTTTTTGAGAATTGTTGTGAGGGGTATGCATCATATATTCAGGATTCAGCAAGTGATTCCTCTAGCAGTGATGATGAAGGGGATGATTTTAGAGAGAAGGACTTAGATGATGAGTTTCATAATGCTTTTCCTAAATTTGAATAACAAATGCATCATTCATGTCAAAATATAGGTCCCTAAGAGAAATATCAATATGGACAATCCATCATTTCCTTTTCTCCTCTATTTCTCAATTCTTTAGGTCAAGAGGTCTTCTTAGGTTCAGAGTTATTTCATCATGAGGATAGTGTTGCAGCTTGTCATGACCAAATTCATAGCTTACTAGTTGTTGTTGTAATCCCTCCTATTGTTAATGAACCAGTGTGCCATGATTTGTCAAGTTTTGACGACTATGAGGATGTTTTCCCTAAACAACCAGTTGTCCCAGCTATTTTGTTAATCCCCTTAGCCATTAATAGTCAAATGGTCATTGATTCACCTTTGTATGATGATTATGAATATGATTTCCATAAACAGTCTGTTGAAGACCTTATATCATAGAAGTACCCTTCCCATCAAAGAAACAATAGCTTGTTTCAACCCTCATGTCATATTTTTGTTGCTGAAAAGAAGAAAAATATGATAATCTAAGTTTAGAAGGTGAAAAACTGAGAAACTAGGACCATAAGCCAAGCTATGATGAATATCCCTCACAATCAGAAGATAAGACAAAAGAATGTAGTTTCCCAAGCACTTCTAATTGTGATGAACTGCCCTATCAAAACCCCCTATTCCTCTTGAAGACACAAGCTTAGTTTCATCAAGCAATCAAGATCAAATTCCATGTGAGCAGATGAGAAAGGTTGAAATTAAAGAAAGACAAGCATCACTAATCCTTTTTCCTAATACACCTCATGACCAGGAGTGGACCAAGGCCATATACATTGAGAATGAAAAAGAAAATCAGCAAGCAATGCAATAACCAAGCATAGTGTAAGAAGGACCTAATGCAGTACTTTTCCTTTTTACACAAAGAAATGTCATAGGGGAAAGTATTGATTATGTTTTTCAGGATCCATTTGCATCGTGTCTACAAGAAGCAAGAAAGCCTAGGCTCACTGATTTCTTCAATGGATAGTATATTGCCAAATGTTTCTTTGGCATGCCTTTAAGTAGGAATTATATCTGGTGCTTAAGGAAGCACATTTCAAATCTTCAAACAGTTGAAAAAATTATGAAATGGCTTCATTGGTTGTTTCATGTAACTTGAATGCCTCATTTCCCCAATAATTAGAGTAGGTGTGTGCAATAATCTTGTTTGGACAAGCATCGTTTTCATCATTTTTGTCAGTTTCAATTTTCATTTGCATTTAGTTTCGGTTAAAGGTCACAGATCAAAGAAGATTGCAGAGGTTAAAGGTTGGGAGTATCCCAATGGATAAGGCACTGAAACTACAAGATTTCTTAGAGCCTCACAGGGAGGACTCTATCCCCCATGGAGCCTATGTTAGCACAAGAATTTGCAGCTAGAAGAGGCATGCCTCTCCATAAGCAACTAAATAACCTCTAACAGGCTAAATAGAGGCTTTCATCTATCAACTCAAAGTTCTTGATTAGTCTCATCATATAGAAAATCATAGACATTTTGTAGCACCATGGCACTTTGGAATTTTCTACATAGCATGGTCTGTCATTTTACTACCTAAAATGCTACCAAATCTGTTAAGCAGTGTAATGATGGCGCTATGAATTCCATAGGTTGCTACCAAATCTGTTTTCATGTCGGATGCTAACAAATATGTCAATGTTGAAGTAATGTAGCTATGAGTTATGATGGTGCTACCAAATTGCATGCAAACACACAGGAAGACACTACTGAAATTTTTCCAGAGACCAAATTGTGCAGAGTTATTTTGCAAGGACACTTCTGCCAATTTTTAGTTACTAACTTAAAACATGGATTATGAACAAATGAGAAGTTATTTTTGAAAAATGGAGGAGTTTTTTGTTCATAACATACCAAATAAAAAAAACCTCTCTCAGTTTTTCAAAATGTCTTATTTTTTGATATATATTAAACATATAAGTGGCACTACTGAATGTGCATAACTGTTTTACAGAGGCGCTACGAAATTTCCCGTAGCGGTCACGGTTTGGATATTCGCCTTGTTGGGAGGTTGCCACCTGTCAAGGAGGATTCGAATGGATTCTCAAGGATCCATTAGATGTCAAGGGACACCTAAACCTAAGTTCTATATCCATCAAAGGCCTCATGCAATGAGTTGGAAACAATTTATTAATGACTTCCAACAAATTCCTGAAAATTAGCAGTTTGTTGGATTTTTTTCTCTTTGATTGTTGCCACCTATCTCCAAGGCTTAGACTCCAATGAAGCAGATGGGATTAGACCTCCTAAGGTTATTTGGATGTTATTTTCTATTTAATGAAGGAGAGATCTCTTGGAGAAGAGGGATTCATGATCCAAGAGAGACTAGAGAGAGTAGGAGTAGGCAATTTTCCTGTGTGTGTTCATTTGTAAGCCTGTGGGCATTTTATGATTGTAAGCATTACTGCTATTGGAGACTCATGAGAGTTGTGATTTCAGATTGTAATTATTTTGTTTATATATCTTCTTATTTGAATATATTGCAGATTTGAGGATCAAAGGCTGTCAATGATTTATGGATCCCTAAGAAACAGAGGATCTATTGTATTTTGCCCATCAGTCATTGTTTATATTCAAGTATTTGTTGATTCATTAAATTGAGAGGATCTATGTTTAGTGAACATTCTATCTTATGTTTTCCTTATTCATTCTTCCACCTATCAGCATATAATATTGTTTTATGTTGAGTAGCTTTAGTGCCTTCGATGAGTAGAATGTGTGTGACTCCATTTCCCATTGGTGTAGCCTACTGATCTATAGTTTTCTTCCCTCTCCCTTTCTTTCTCCATATTGTCGATCCACCTATTCAAAACCAAAATTATATTTTACATTATGATGGGTGTTGAGCTTACACTTTAGCAGTCAAAGTGTGACTTTCAATGATAACATTGAGCACATCGAGATCTTTGGGTGATTGACCTTTTCTCATGTCCCCTCAGAGAGGAGTAAAAATCTAGACCCCATAGCCAAGCAAGGGATTCTAGTTGGATACTCAGAGGCGTCCAAATCCTATCGCATCTAAATTTCACCACTTAAGAGTGTGGTGGTGAGAAGAGATGTCATATTTGAGGAGGATAGGGATTTTCGGAGATCTCTTGAGTCGAGAGTTGGAGTTGAGGATGATGCAGAGTCCCTAATTAAAGTCTCAGAGGGATATCAGCCTCAAACTTCAGGTACATCATTATCAGGGGTGAAAGGGTCACCATGCACAACTTCAGGGTCATATTCAAAGCATGTTCAGTCAGATGGGACACAGACTTCAGGATCTCAGAGTGTTGAGATGAGTCCTGAGGCAGTCACTCTTGGGCGGAGAGACCTTACTTCTCTGTTGACCACTTCATAGAAGAGGAGACCTAGATGTTTCAGGAGACCCTGAAGGAAGCTAGAGAGAATGTAGAGGATCCCAAGAGATAGATCAGAGAGAGCAGGCCACCAGTCAGATTGGGAGCATATTTGGCACTAGTGATGAGTATCATGAATATTGAGCCACAAAATTTTGTGCAGGAAGTGGACCATCAGGTATGGAGAGAGGCCATGGTAGAGGAGTATGACTCCATTGTTCACAATGATTTCTAGGATGTGGTTTTGAGGCCAATGTGGAAGTCAGATGTGACTTCTAGGTGGTTGTACAAGACCAAGATTTCTATAGATGGCAGCATTGAGAAACATAGGCTCGTTTTGTGGAACAAGGCTTCTCACATATTGAGGGAGTCGATTATGAAGAGACTTTAACACCAGTTGCGAGATACACCTCCATTAGGAGTATCATTTCCATAGCAGCAGGGATGGGTTAGAGAATTCACCAGGTGGATGTGAAGACCGCATTTCTGAATGAATTTATTGAGGAGGAGGTGTACATAGAGAAACCATAGGGGTTTGAGGTGAGTGACAGGGAGACTCACGTGTGTCTTTTGAGAAAGGCATTTTATGGACTAAAGCAATCTCCTCAAGCTTGGTATTCTCACATAGATACTTATTTTCTTCATATGGGCTTCGAGAAGAGCGATGTTGATCCTAACCTTTATTTCATTACTAGAGGTGAGGACACACTTATTCTCATCTTATATGTGGATGACTTGTTTATCACTAGAGTCGAGCATCTCATAGTTGAGTGCAAGATGGGACTTGCATCAGAGTTTGACATGAGTGATATTGGATTAATGCACTACTTTCTGGGTATGGAGGTATGGCAAGAGGAGGGTCACATATTTATCGGGCAGGGGAAGTATGCAATGGATATTTTGAGCAGGTTTCAAATGGAGGACTGCAGACTTATGTCTACACCTATGATCACCAACTGGAAGAAGCTTAGTGCTTCAGATAGCTAGTTGGTGGATGCCACATTTTACAGGTATTTGATCGATTCACTCATGTATTTGGTTACCACTAGACCAGATATTTGTTTTGTCATGAAAACTCTCAGTTAGTACATGGTTTAGCCAAGGAGTGTTCACATGGTTGGGGAAAAACACATCTTGAGGTACATTGTTGGGACAGTTGATTATAACCTAGACTATGTCAGAGGAGATGGAGTTAGTTTGGTTGGCTACACAGACTCGGACTGGGCAGGATGTGTTGCTGACAGGAAAAGCACCTCAGGGTGTTTCTTTGGTTTCGGGTCGGAACTTGTTTCCTGGCTCATCCAGAAGCAGAAGTCAGTTGCTTTGATTTCGACCGAGGCAGAGTATATGGAATACAGTCATGCTAGTTGCGAGGCCATTTGGATTCATAATATATTGGTTGGTTTGTTTAGTCAGGAGATGCCACCGACTGTCATTCATTATGATAATCAGAGTTGCATAAAACTCTTTGAGAATCTAGCGTTTCATGATCGATCGAAGCATATTGAGATCATGTACCACTTCATTGTGACTGGGTTCAGAGAGGGGAAGTTCAGTTGCAGTATGTAAGATGACCAAGTTGCAAATATTCTCACCAAGGTCCTTCCAAGGGGAAAACATGTCTACTTCAGAGACAAGATGAGCTTGGTGAGGAACACCTTCCTCAGTAAGAGGGAGTGTTGAGTTTTGTACCTTGGGATGTGTTCCCCATGTGTTTTTTCTCTCCTAGACACATGTGGGGTGGACTATACACTTTGTACCTTGTACTTTTGTCTAATTTAACTTTGAATTAGGAGATTTAAGTCAAAAGTGAAATTTACTCATTTATGCCTAAAATGACTATTATTTCACTTTGAATTAGAGACATAAAGTGAACTTAGGAAACTTAACCCAAAGTGGGTTATTGACTTAGATACTTTTGGTGAGATCTCAACCATTGATTATATGGTAGATGAGATGATCTCATCCATTGGTTTCTTAGGTTTCCTTATGCATGTTCAAGAATGGTGCAAAGGGTGAAGGAGAGGATCATTCTTCATTTTCTCACTTGGAGAGGAAGACTTGGAGCATTGAGATGAGGTTTGTCGCATTATTTCTAGAGATTGGGTGCATGCTTTCATGGAGGGAGGCATTCATCTACTAGCATGGTTTATTTACTGAGGAGGTTTCACTTCTGTGGAGGGTGCACTTTCTTGTGAGGGCGCATTAGTTGTGGGGAGGACTTCTAGCCATTAGATTGCAGTGAGATCAGTTTCATAGGGAGGCCATCCAACATAGATTCATTCCTTTGGAGGGGTTTCCAGATATGAGCTCACAGTTAGCTTCTGGAGCAGTTTCAGTGGATTTGAGAGCTTGTATGTGGTGCGCACCTTCCTAGGGCACACCTGGAGGTTTTGGACTTGTGTTTCAACCTAGATCAGGATGTTATTGTATCAAGATCCTCTATATTTTTTACTTGTTGTATTCCACCTTCTGCTTTCCCCATATATAGACATATATTCCAAACTGGTTTTCCTTGGGGGGGGGTTATCCAGGGTCATGTTGACCAAAAATACCTATGTACAAAAATGCATGTGTTAGTCTTTTAGATCTACTTATTTTCAGTTGTAAAGATATTGTGTTGTGTTGTATTTATTTTAGTATGCATGTGCTAACTTCTGGTTACTAAAACTACATGCTAGAGCACCTTAAATTGCAAATACAGCCATAACAAATCAGTAAGAATTTCTTGGACTGTTGGCTGTCCTAAAATAGCAGCAAACACTTTACATAACAGTTGAAACTTAGAGCCAAACTATGGTCAAAGACAGCCTAGTTGGAAAGCTTGATAGGACTTGAAAATATTCATGGAGCGCCAAAAAGGAATCTTAACATTCTCTATCTCCTGAAAATAAGAACAATTCCCCACTTGGATATCAATTCCTTCAAGCAATCCATATCCTAAGTTCATTTCCACAAAAATCTTAGCCATCGAGGTCTTGTCTAGGAAGCATGTTTCCTCATCAATATCCAACATCGATCAAACTGGGAGGTCATCCATCAAACTATGTGACGCATGCCTCCAAATGCACAAACAAGTTGACCACTCCAATATTTGTAACGTGGAATGGCATGAGAGGTCCATGTGCATGAAGAATATCCCCAAACTGCCTATGCCATTATGACCAATGCCTTGAGAGTTGTAATATTGCATCAAGAGTTGTGAATGAACTCATGATTTGTGAAGATACCTTGGGATTTGTGAAAATTACAAATGTCATAATGAAGCCCATGCAATGTCCACTTAGTCTCAATGTCCATTCACCATTAATCCAACCAATATGTAATCATGGCCTTTGAATGATGGCTTGTCCCATTTGTCCTTTTTGGATGTAGTGAGTCAAGGTAGTTAAAAACTTTGTTTTTTTTTGGATGGAGTGAGTCAAGTTAATGGACAACAACAAAAACATCACTTATCCCATTGTCAATAACTTGCACCCATGCCTTAGCCTTTACAATTTTGTAACCATCGATGGGTTACAAATCAATAACAACTCTCGTATTTGTTACTTAACAATGTACTTTACTCTCAATTGTTCACTCCCTTTGACATGTATAGGCCACCTTTACCTTTCTACCATTTCTTCTCCTCGGGTTGAGGAATCACATCCTCCACCTTAGCCACCTCGGTTCCCTCTTCCCTAGACATGACCTCCATTTGTATTATCAGTGTTATTAGGGTCCACTTAAGTATTCAACATAGGCATAGTAGTCTAGTATTGATATATTCATATATTTGAAATAATATTCATATTTCCGACGAGGGTAGTCTTTTCAGTGAGTTAAAGTTCCACCTTTATTGTTCATTCTTTTCAGAAATACCATGATTTGGGTTGTCTTTAAATTGTCCAAAAACTCTTAGGGTAAAGTTACATAAGAAAAATTCCCAACATAGAAGTGGAATCCTAATTTTTTGCATAGTTCCTATCGAGTTTGGGTCAATTTTTCACTGGAAAAAATAGATGATATCAGTGCCCCTTATCCCACTCTAACCATTTCAAGTCCAAAGCTCAAAAATATGGAAAGAACTAGACAAGGAGAGTCATAGAACATGATTTTGTAAGAAACTAAAAATATCTCAAAATGATTTGTCTTTCTTGGTGTTGATGTCATTTGACTCCAAACATGCCCCTATAATTCCCATATAGTATACCAATAGTAATAGAGCATAGTACAATTGTGAAAGAGTAACACTATGGTAATCATTATGAGCTTATTGTGATACTAATAGGATCTGATTGTTTCTGTCATTAATGGTTTTATAGGACGTACAAGAAAATAGGTATTTTTCAGATCTATCTTCATTGAGTGAGGGAATTTCAGGTAGAATAAAGGAAAGTGAGACATCTAGTAGGTCTAATAGGCAGAGATCAACTACAGGTGAGAAGATCAGAAGAAAATTCCATGGACGCATGGAATTTTTTCTTGCGAAAGGGGGATCATGTTATTATGATCATGAGAGCATAGACGACATTGAGGTGCCCTTGAGGTACAAACATATAGTGAAACAATGGGTACCCAAGGATCTTCCTGAAATAAACACTGATTTTTGTGTAAACGAAAGGATATACCAGATTGCTCCATCATCATTACATGGTTTGGGGATATTTTCCATGGATGGAATAAAGGTTTGTTACGATGGATTAACTGAATTGATGGAGTATGTCGTACCTTTTTATATCTACAAATATTGGATACAAATAGTCCAATATACAAAAAGTATGTGAAGATATGGCTTGGATGAAAATTATATACAGTTAAAAGACAATGATCAAAATAAATAAGAAACTATCTACATTGATGAAAGGCCAAAAGAAATGGGGAATATTGTAGGGTTTATAAACAGTACATGACCTGTGACCATAAATAAGCAACCCAATTGCGTATTTGAGGGGCGTGAAGGAAACCGTGAATTCATATGTGCAATAAAATCAACAATTGCAGGGGAAGAGCTATTGATTGATTACAATTTGAATCGAATAGATACAGATGTTTCTATTATGGGGGCGGTACATATAATAATTTACCCAACTTGTAAGCAATTACTCTCATATTTTATGATTTTAATTATGTTCTTTACAGTATTAATCCATTTCGAGAGCTTCAGTCTGTTTAGTACTCAGTGTGTCCTATTTTTGTTATCAACATTTGAATTTCTCATACATTTGAATTTCTCATCAATTTGAATTTATTTCTCATGATAATGATCACGGTTCTAATCTTACTGTAATGTGGTAGGATAATCATGGTAAATCAAAAGTGGCCTCAGAACAGGTAAATGAACAACAATTTTTGAATTTCATTTAATGTGCATTTTATTTCTGTGGTGATCAATTGTTTTGTTAGTTTACATAACTAAATTATCATTTATTTTGTCGAACATGTATTCGGCAGGACATGATGTTGATGATGATTCACTCGAAGAAAGGGATTTGTATGAATCCCCCAACCCTATGGTTTTAATAAGAAAAAAGATCAATAAAGGAAACAAGGAATTATCTCACGTGTTAGATATTCTAGATCAAACTCCTGAGGTTGAAGAAAGGATCAGAGAATTTATGACAAGGATTAAGACATATAAGGTAATAACCATAATTTCAAGTGGTTTTATTTTATGTCATAATATCAATTATGAAAGCTTGATTTTTAACTTTTACATTATTTAAATGAAAAAATGTTTTATTTCTTATATAGAGATTTTTGGATCCTGCTAACACCAACATGCATGGTATCGGTAGTAGTGGTGTTGCATAGACACCACAGGGTCCCAACGCAAGCCCTCGTATAGCTGTCAGGATGTAGCTATTCATATCTCCACCTTCCACACAATTAGGTGGGATCCACGACATGCACACCGAGGAATCAGCCACACAAGTAGGCTCTGGAGGTGGTGATGGAGATGAGGCCGATGATTTGACAAACTATATGGTTGATTTTCCTAAAGAAAGATGTGTGACCATCACAGGGACCCTTAAGGGCACCTTTATGGTCGACGAGGAAGGGCTTCCATTAAAGCAGGTTAAAGTCCCAAGTAATTTTTAAAATTTTATTTTNTGTTCTCTATGTAGACAAATATAAATCATCTAAATTATTATTTTTAAATCAATAATCATATAATCATTTTGCGTGTAGGGAACAACAATTTTTCCAAGTCCTTGGAGAATAAGTATTTGTTGATTTTTGGGCCCACCGTACGGGAGAGGTGGAATTCCCAGAATTCCAACCTCAAAAAAGAATTGATGGATTATCTAGAAAGCCTTTTTGGTGTAGATACATTTAATAAGACCTTGGACACTGTTGTAGCTGGCCAATATTTAAAATATATGCAAGAAATATATAGGAAGCACTTGAAACAAAATGATAGGTACGAGCATCCTCTTGATTATTCCAGAGAAGGAGTGGAAGTCCCTCATTGAGGACGCAAAAGAGAAGAATTGACACATGAAGGAAAAACATCCTCTGGTCCCAGAAGGTAAATTACAATTTCAATTGAATACCTTCAAAAAAAATTTAGATGTAAATAAAATTATGGTATATATTAACATACTTAAAAATTTTGATGATAGGTTGACTAACATGTCAAAGGCCACAAAAGAAAGGCTTTCCAAATGTGGCCAACACAGGCTAGTCCAGGGCGGCTACTTGAAGTTGCAGTCACGAATTGTAAGTACCTAAATATCTTATTTGTATCGCCTTAAACATTTTAGGTAATTGCAGTGAATAACATAAAAAAATTCATACTCTAATGCAACACAGGGTGACAAGTTTGGTATTGAAACCATGAAAGAAGACCTCAAGCTTGGTTACAAGTACGACTATAAAGCGGTAGTTGAACGCCGAAAAATCTTGGGGTAGATACCAAGAACCATTTTGCAGGATAAGCTAAATAAAATTCAATCCACATTAGCCTTTATTATTAAAATAATATAGTCATGTTGGATATTATTAATATTTACAACTTTGTTTTAATCAGGGGAGAAACATTGTCAACAAACGCACTAGTATTGGAGAGCAGTGTGTTGATAGCAGTTTGAAACCAGAAGATGGTTCTGATCCCATTCAGTCCCAATTTTCCACGGGGATGCAGCCCCACAATGGTGCTACGACTAAGCTAGAACATGATAGTAATATGGTTGTATTTTAATCATATACTTAATAATTTCGTAGTTATACATTTTGTACTTATATTTTATTTTACTTATACATTTACGATTGTCCTTATAAAGTTTGTGGTCTCAATGGCAGAGAAAGTTGTACTTGAGGCTCGTATAATTGAAGAGGAGCACGCGGGGGCAACCATTCCAATGGTGTCGACCAGTGCACTAGGTAAATAATGACATTGCAGGTGTTTTTTTTAATATTATTGAACTAGTTCAATGATATTTAAAAAATGGCCATTTAAATTTTGTATTTTTTCTTTTGTAGGTGATGCCTCATCAAAGTGGCCTCCATTACACCATGAGTACCTCATGACTAGGCATGATCTACGTGATAGGACACAATCACAATCAGATTTTGAAGAGCACCCAGAGAACGAAGACGTAGATATTGATGAAATGATTAGGAACTATAGAGATAAGAAGAAGAGGCCGGCTAAAAGTACTAAATGATGATGTACATGAATATTTTAATAATTATTTAATATAAAATCTATTTTCACCGTCTTCCACTCACTCCAAATGGATCAAGGAAACATTTTATTTCATTG
>JASDQU010213789.1:0-12210 GCA_032191745.1 Picea mariana | reverse complement strand
ATAAAAAATTAATTTGTATTAAATATTAGCGATCGTCTGTATATTCTCCTAAAAACACTACATACTTACGTAGATAAATCTACGTATGTTTTATCAAGCGTCCATAGAAAAACGAATTTGTATTAAACTTTACCGATTGTTCGTATACTCTATTAAAAATTTGCATAGTTAAGTAGTTGGACCTTCTTTAAGTGAACCCAAAATCTTTAAACACGGTTATAAATAAGACATTATGTTTTTCCCATGATTAATTAGGTTTCTCTCATGATTACTGACCTTTATTATGCTGTCTTCTCTAAATGAACGAAAACACTTTAAACACAATTACCAACAAGATATTGCGTTTCTCTCGTAATTATTTATCTTGATTCTATTTTTGCTGACACAATTCATGGCCCAAACAAAATTGTAATCATTAACAAATAGGAATACAACCACATCCACAAATGCTTCACTATCACAGTTTGATATAAGTCCAACGGAGTGATATAAGTGCGCGCTAAGATAAATTTGCAGCATGTTACCTTCTCGATATATCCCTACCCTGCTACCTGTCGCTCGATAGATGAAACCGACGAGAGAAGATTCTGAGCCTAAAAGGTATCGATCTGTATATAAAGCGCGAATTTTGTTGGCATCCACCATCGACTGATCGTGAGCCGCATACTACTGACCCAACCGATATATTCATGGTTGATGCCTCTCGCCCGTCCCTGGCATGGAAGATTGCTTTTGTTGGTATTACATAGTTTGAATTGTGTTAACTTCTTGATTCAAAAAGATCTTTTAAATGACAATGGTTGAGTTATTTTGCAACTTGTTAAATTACCATTTAGGAAACTGATGAAAGAGGAAGAATGAAAGAGGAAACATATCATTCATTAAGCAATATACATATATGAACATAAGCATGAAGAACAACAAAACGTAAACACCAAAGTGATAATGAAGTTCGGCAGTCTCTGGGCCTTTGTCTCAGTGGGTGAGGCTTTTCTTATTGCTATTCGAAGCTTTAAATGTACATCATAAAAGTGCCAATGGATTAAAACAATGAGCTGGTCATGTTCTATTAGATCTCAAGAACCCATCAAAACTGACGGCATAAAAAACGGATGAACGAAGCTCCCAGAAATGGCCCACAAAGGTGTGCTCCTCAATAGCTCCCCTGCATAAAAATGGCTTTGCCTCAACAATTCTGCAGCATTTCTTTGCTCTGAACTCCCCTTCCATGGCTTCAAGAGCCTCTGGTTTATATAGGCCTGAAGTTGGTAACCACCTCCCAACTTCTCCCCAAGATCTGGCCTCAAAAAGGGCCCAAGATCCCCCAATATTGGCCAAAATCTTTCAAAACTGCTGAATAATATCAATATAAATCTTAATACAAGGTACAAAACCCACTTTTGGGCAATTAATCAGGGCGCAACCCCCTAATCGCGGGCCCCTGGTCATATAGCGCCCTCCATGTGGCCCTGGCTAGTTTGCCGCATCAGTCTGCCCCTTAAGCCCCCAACCCCTGGTCGCCTAGATCCCCATTTGTCCTGGCCTGAAATACCCATGTGCTAAACTATTTGATATACGGTTATGCCTCTGGTCGACGGGATAGCCCGACCGACTGGGGCTAACCCCTTACATCCATGCCAACAAACAAGATCCAACGCTAGTCATATGTCATGGTCATGTGGTAGCGGGGGCTATGGGATATGAAATAACCGCGTGCGCCAAACACAACGGAGGGAGTGTCATATATGTTGGTCGTATGGTTGTTGCAGTGGGGGGCTGGGATTAGGCCCAACCTTTTTCTCCGTTGAATATCCCTCAACACAAACTTAAATAGAGGTGGCACCATATATGGTTAAGTACCACCAAGTAGGCGGGCTGGTAGCTCGACCTACGCGAAGATTCGACTGCCCATGGAGGTCACGAGTTCGACCCCCACAAACCTCAACAATTTTTTCCAAACACTGCTAGCCAATGGATGGGTGCCACGTGGCAGCCCAGGGCTGGGCCACATGGCACCACACTATTCGTTGAATACATGCCATGTGTCAATCGCCTATTCGTCCACCTGTCTTCCCAGGTGTCAACCCAGTTATATGCCACTGTACCTACCATTGTACCTTGCCACATCAACGACAATGTATCCTACCACATCAGTGGTATGGCCGTACCGACTGTACAGTCAGTTTCCACATGGCACTATACGCACTGTACAATCAACATCTTTTTTTTTGCCTGTTTGATGAAACGAGCAGATGGCGATATCTTGGTCATACGATGTTCGTTTGAGCCTGTTCAAGTTGCGTTGGGTTCATAACGTCGAGGCCTATGCACGTGTCCGTTTTGAAGAGATTCTGAGCACTTTGAGTTTTAGGCCTTTCTGAGCCCCATTTGGCTCCTGGATCCAATTCTGGATCACACCTCCCCACTAAAGACCTTTTGGTCCTCCAAAATGTTACAAAATGGACCTTACTGATTACATACTCATAAGGACAAAAAAAAACACCATGTAGTTCAAAATGATGTTATAACAGGGTATCATTTCAAATGTGTGATTACATTAATGGAAGCAAAATACAATGAAGATGTGACATCCACTTTTGGCAAAACCAAGCGACTGTTTTCTTTCCTTCATGGTGTTCCTCTTGCTTCGCTAGTAATTCCTCTTCCTTGATGAGTACATGCACAATCCTTTTATCATTCTTTGGACAAAGCTTCAAATTAAGCTTCCAACAATTAGCCTTTTGATGTCCACCCCTGTTGCAATAAGTGCAATGTTTTTTTGGCATCCAGACTTGTTTTCCCTTCTCTTTCTTCCTTTGTGGAGTTGAGTATTTATGTCATGTCTCTTTCCTGGTCGACATAAACTTCCTATACAAATATTGTCTCTTCCAACACTTGGCAACACAATGCCTCGGTGAATGACAAAAAGTACAAGGATACATATTCCACAAGTTTCAGATTACATGATTGCGATTTTTATAATCAAAAAGAGAATTGGAAAAACCATGAACATTATACCTGTCTTGCTTATCTTCACTTTTCTTTGGAGATGACTTGCATTCACTATCACCATCTTGGAGTGATACATCATCACCTTGCATGAAGTGTTCCCACAATGACTTAAGATGATCATTCGAAGCATTACTTGCTTCCGATGTTTTGGATTCCATCTTGGAGAATGATCCAATATCCTCTTCGCCATATCCCAATCCTAAATAACGAGGTCTTTCCACAACCTCTATGGGATTAACGATACCTTGGCCTTTATTTCCAAGGCCCTTTCCTTCATAACCCATCTTGGTTAGCAATTTCAAACCTATAGCTCTTGTATGTTTTTCAAATGCACCAAAATAACCATCTTGATGGGAACAATGTGAAATTGATGAATGACTTCCATTGCATACCTCAGAGATGTTTTCTGAATTCGGTATAGAAGGAAAATCCTTCAATTCATCTTCGCTTTTGTCATTCTTTGAAGATCTCTCTTGAACCGATCTCTTTCGTTCCAAGTAGTCTTCATACAACACTTTCATAATCTCTGACATAGAAAAGAGAGTTTTTCACATATCCTTTTCAAGTTGAGAAAGTCCCTCTTTAGATGCCATTTTCTCAACTGAGATGAGCTTTTCCCTGGTAAACATGCAAACTCAAAATCCAATCGTCAACTAGCTCTAATACCTCTTGATCCGAAAAGATTTTTTAAATGACAATGGTTGAGTTATTTTGCGACATGTTAAATTACCATTTAGGAAATTGATGAAAGAGGAAGAATGAAAGAGGAAACATAACAACCATTAAGCAATATACATATATGAACATAAGCACGAAGAACAACAAAACATAAACACCAAAGTGATAACGAAGTTCGACAATCTCGCCTACGTCTCCGGGCCTTTGTCTTAGTGGGTGAGGCTTTTCTTATTTCTATTCGAAGCTTTAAATGTACATCATAAAATTGCCAATGGATTACAAAAATGAGCTAGCCATTTTCTACTAGATCTCAAGAACCCATCAAAACTGACGGCATCGAAAACATATGAACGAAGCTCCCAGAAATGGCTCGCAAAGGTGCTCTCCTCAATAGCTCCTGTGCATAAAAATGGCTTTGCATTAACAATTATGCAACATTTCTTTGCTCTGAACTCCCTTTCCATGGCTTCAAGAGCCTCTGGTTTATATAGGCCTGAAGTTGGTAACCACCTCCCAACTTATCCCTAAGATCCCCCAATATTGGCCAAAATCTCTCAAAATTGTTGAATAATATCAATAAAAATCTTAATACAAGGTAGAGAACCCACTTTTGGGAAATTAATCAGGGCGCAACCCCCTAATCACAGACCCTTGGTCATATAGTGCCCTCCATGTGGCCCTGGCTAGTCTGGCGAGCCAGTCTGCCCCTTAAGCCCCGATCCCTGGTTGTCTGGATCCTCATGTGTCCTGGCCCGAAATACCCATGCGCTAAACTATTTGCTATACGGTTATAACCCTCGGGTTGCAAGCCTATGGTTATGCCCCTGGTCGATGGGATAGCCCGATCGATTGGGGCTAACCCCTTACATCTATGCCAACAAACAAGATCCAACGCAGATCATATGTCATGGTCATGTGGTAACGGGGGATGTGGGATATGAAATAACCATGCACACCAAACACAATGGAGGGAGTGGTCATATATTTCGATCGTATGGTTGTTGTAGTAGGGGGCTGGGGCTAGGCCCAACCCTTTCTCTGCTGAATATCCCTCCATGTAAACTTAAATAGAGGTGGCGTCATATATGGTTAAGTACCACCAAGTAGGCAGGCT
Organism: Picea mariana; assembly: GCA_032191745.1. Classification (NCBI taxonomy): domain Eukaryota; kingdom Viridiplantae; phylum Streptophyta; class Pinopsida; order Pinales; family Pinaceae; genus Picea; species Picea mariana. The sequence goes on along the minus strand of JASDQU010213789.1, from coordinate 7,406 downwards.
GGTAGCCCAGCCTACGCGAAGATTCGGCTGCCCATGGAGGTCATAGGTTTGACCCCCACAAACCTCAATTTTTTTTCCAAACACTGCTAGCCAATGGATGGGTGCCACGTGGTAGCCCAGGACTGGGCCACGTGGCACTACGCTATTCGTCGAATACATGCCACCTTTCAATCACCTATTCCTCCACCTGTCTACCCAGTCATATGCCACTGTACCTGCCACATCAACACCCACTATACTTTCCACTGCACCTTGACACATCAGCCTGTGCCAGGTGTCACCCTTGTAGTGGTGCCATGTGTCACACTCTAATTGGTCCACCTGTACCTACCTACATCAGTGCCAACGTACCCTGTCACGTCAGCTGTATGACCTATACAATCAACTGCCACGTGGCACTATACGGACTGTACAATCAACATCTTTTGTTTCCCCATGTTTGTCGAAACTAACAGACCGCGATATATTGGTCATACGACGTCCGTTTGAGTCCATTCAAGTTGTTTTGAAGAGATTCTGAATACTTTGATTTTTAGGCCTTTTTGAGCCCCATCTAGCTCCTGGATCCAATTTTGGATCACTTATACTGAGAAATTGGAGATAGAAGAGACTTTATTGCAACATAAGTGAAATGATCGCTCGCTTGACATTGCTCGATTGTCTCAAAATGATTGTGCACAATGAATTTAAAAAATCCATCTGTTGGGCTATATAACAGTTCTAGGATCTCATGGGTCTAATAACCATGCAGGAGTACACAACATAAATTCTTAGAATCACTTTAGGTATGTCAAATATATATGAAATGAGAAAGCAAGGATTCAGTGTTTCTTGTTTGACATCGAAATCTACACGAAAAGCATAGAAAAGATACACAGATGTATCCACATGATGGACATGTGAACATTTGATTAAGGTTATGTTTGGAAAGTGGACAAAAGGACTAAAACATTTCATGAATATAGATGCTTAAGTGTCGAAAATATATAAGAATCAACCCTTATAAACTTTCACGTTCATGTTCAAATGCATTGCACAACTCCCTTCTCTTCTCTCTTTTCCTTCGACTCTACCTTTTCTATGTCCCTTCGACTCTACCAGTCTGGTTGTAAGACTGACGTTTACTGCACATAAAACGTCTAGCACATGAACATTTGGTTGGAAGACCGAATTTTACTGCACAAAAAACTTCTAGCACCAGAACGTTTTGCACATTTCGGTGAAATAGACTATAAAACCAAAGGAAATGACAGTCATGGCCCAATATTCGTCGTTTGTTCCAAGAAAGCCCCGCGTTACCCTACGTTATGAGTAGAACAACACGTTCCCTGCTTCTGCTCAGGCAAGGCCAATTGGATTCTTGAAAAAATAGGAAAAAAATGATCCATTTCATGCTCTATACAGGGTCCCGCTTGGAGACACCCCCTATGGCAGAGCCAAGTACCTCCACAGTTTTCGTAGATGCAAAAAAATCGTATGGAACGAGTGAATTCTTCTTCAGATATTTCTCCTGGAATGACTCTACCAATTTCTCTAGTGCTTTCTTTTCGTCAAGTTTGTAAATGAAAGCCAGAGGGTCCCTCATCTCATTCTGCAACCCATACTATGCACCTTCAAGCTCTTTTATGACCAAACTCTGATGAATTTCTCCACAAGAGCTCCGCACAGTGTCAAAGAATTCATCGTCAACAAAGATCTTGGCTTCGCTTTTCCCCTTCCACTCATGAAGATGTGAAGCAACCTCAACATCCAAGTACACTCCGATTGCCGTGAAATTTATTCACACGAAATAGGTTGATATGTTTGTGATTCCTACAATAAAAAATTCAATTCAAATAGTGAAGAATATTATGAACCTTCATCACCAATTAACCAATTTATGATCTTTCAATCAAAATAAAATGAAATGAATTAGAGAAATGCGATATTTGAGCATTTACCATGGATAAGAGGGTGCAAAGTCTTGGTCGTTGTTGGAGCAATTAACTTGGCCTGAATTGCTGCTGCAATGCCTTCTTAGGGAACAAAATCCAGTTTGATGCCCCGATTAGAGATTATGCATTGGACACCTTGAAATATAATTTTTGAATATTAAAACCCATGAATGATGAGGTTTTCGGAATATGTTCCAAGCGAACTTGTTTCCTTTGTCGATCAGGGTCATCAATAAATTCAAATTTGAGATTAATGTATTATTATAAGAATCATATTATATATGTAATTATACAAACATAAATTCAGATGTGAATTCCTTAGTAGGCCATTAGCTTGCCCCTCTAAACTCCTAATTGCACTCACAACCCCGACATCAATATTTATGTAGGTGCATGCCAAAGCCAGTTGAATTCAGGGTTCCTTTCTCTAGTCTCAAAGCGAGCCATCCCGCCAATGATTCGACCAGCCGGGGGATCATCAATCCTGCTCCCTGCAAGGCCTGAGAAATATGGGGTAGAGAGTAAGATCGTTAATGATTTCAAATATTTTACATACCCAAATCTGAAAATCTTAAACAACAACATACCCAAATCTAAAACGATCAAGTACCCAAATTGTTTTCTTACGTTACCTAAATATGAAAATGCCAAATCTAAAACTATCGAGTACCCAAATCCGAAATATAAAAATGACAAATCGCACGATCAAATATCCAATTCTAAAAATGTTGAATCTCATTGATACTCAAATATGAAACGTTCGAATATGAATAGATATGGTTATATGTGCAGTACCTCTCTAATGGAGATGGGATCGATTTGTCCCTCAAGACCGAGTCTCTGCTCTTAACTCATGTTGATTGTTGATAATTCGTTTATTTAAACACTGGAAATAGACATAATCATTATTGAAAAACTAGAATTAACCAACATATATAATATGAAGTCATGGACAAATCACTAAAATTTAAAGTGGACTCAAAGGGAAAATATCAAGGCATACTCTAAAGACAAAACACTAAAGAAAAAAACATGTTCATATGTTTGTGATTGCTTTTGTTGCATTATTTGTGAACTTCGTTGATCCAAATATTTGAATCCGCTATGATTGGTATTTGGAAGTGATTCACTACAAATAGGGGAAAGGCGAGAAAAAACAAATATTTGAAGGTGCAACATCCATGCATTTGTGATCACAACCTCTAAGGCCACTACATCACTAGAAACACATCAAATTAAAATATATACCACATCGCTCCTTGCAAAAGAAGATAATTAGACATGTATGCTCTTACTCTTTGGTCTATCCATAGTCGATGAAACGAGAGAACAATATAAGTGAGTACTGATGAAATTGAGTGAATTTGGTATTGTTGTAAGCTAGGCAATGCTCGAATTATATGGATAAACGAGAAAAAAGAGTCGGATTTATTGAAGAGAGCAGAGGAGCATACCGAGTAATAGAAAAAGCATAGCATTGGTCATGGTTTTGGGGTTTTTAAAATGGTGAAAGTCATATTCAAACTCAAACGCAGACTCAGAGCAAAAAGAATCAGGGATGCTAGTTGCAGACTCAAACTCAGAGAAAAAAGAATCAGGGACACGAGTTGTGTAAGGAGTGATGAAGCACGACGACTCGCATGGTTGGAAGGTGGCCAATTACAAAGACAACGATGGTGCTGCAGTGACATGCTAGTGAAACATGGATGTTTTAAGATTTCTTAAATTTTGTATTTAAAAATTATTTTTTACCTGTGACAAATAGTAATTTTTTTTTTGTGCATACCAGTGATAATTAAGTCCCATCATCTACTATGAACCAATAAAAATTGTATTGATAAAAGTGCAAAATTCAAAATTTTATTTTAATTATTTAAATAAATAATATTAATGATGGAATTTATTAGAACTTTAGATATCTCACAAATCAAATTATTTTGTTTCTCCAAAACACACCAACTAGTACTACATAATAGACTAACTAATAGGCGGTCAACGATCGTTAACCTCCAGACGATTGCTATAGTCCCTTGCCTGAGGCAGGGACTAATAAAAAGAAGACACAATATAAAATGAATCAATATGGAGGTAGAGGGTGCAACACCTTTAATGACAACCTTCGATCAATTATTCAAAATTAAAGTCCAAATTGAAGGTGTAAGATTAAAGTCTTAAAAAAGGTTAGGTCTAAATTAAAAAGAATATGATTAAGTAGGGTAATATAAATTTTATTATTTAAAATAAAAAATAAAGATAAAATTAAAAGGAATATTACTAATATATTCACTATCTTCACTGTAAAGTAAAAAAAAAAAAATTTTTTTTTTTAATATTTAAATTTTAATATCATAAAATTCTTATATAATAGAATTTAAAAATTGAAAATTTGAACTTGTTTAGGGGAGTACTTGTTACATGTTAAAGTGATTTTTTCATAAGAAATTTTTGATTCCAATTTTTTTAAATATATATTTTTAATATGTACATTATTCTCTCTAGCTTATATATATTAATGAAAGAGAAATGGAAAAGAACTTGTTCTTCTTTACCTGATCCGTCAACAACCTATCTCATATAATTTGATGAGAGAGCGGTCAACAATCTATCTCATATAATTTGATGAGAGAGAAATGGAAAAAGAATTTGTTTTTGTCGACTTAATTTCTCAATAATCCATTATATACTACAACAACACTCTTATTATTTTTCAAAGACTTAATGGTTACATGGACGTTTTCCATAGCATTGCCTCAAAAAAGACATGATAGTTTGGACCTCTACTTCCAAATAAATATTCATTAATTACTTCCATTATTTGGATTTCAATGACTCGATATAAATTCGACAAACGAGTCTCTATACTTACATATTTACATCTCCAAAGTCTACCACATCTCGTAATGCGTCCTTTTATACTCAACATTTTAATGTGTCATCTACTATGATTAGTTATTATTAAAATGATCTTCATTTTTCTTCTATTACAGTCCATGCCTTTCAAGTGCAAATTATCTTTTGTGTTCTGAAGTTGGTCTTTGTAAACTTCACCTTCATTTTCATATTTGATCCTACTATGATTAGTTATTATTAAAATGATCTTCATTTTTCTTCTATTACAGTCCATGCATGTCCAGTGCAAGTTATCTTTTGTGTTCTCAAGTTGGTCTTTGTAAACTTCACCTTCATTTTCACATTTGATTCTAATGATTATCATTTGTGTTTTCTTTGATAATCTATCTCATCACTAGCCTCATCTTCATTCATATCCCATCTATGATATTTCTACATTGATTTCATTCTCATGGCCATATGATATGACATTTGATCTCTAGTTCTCATTTGGTATTGATGGCTTCTTTGCACATGCATTAATTGGATTCTCTAATAAGTTGGTTGTGTGATTATCAATATCCATTTGATCTTGTTTGACAATACTAGAAAATTTGTAACTCTTTCAATTTAATAGATATCCCTTCTTGAGATGTGTTTAGAGAAAGACACAAGGCTCTTATTACCCATTTGTAAGTATATGAGAGAATATTTCTCACACTAATCCCTTAAATTTACTAGTTGTAATTTTCTGGGATGTTTCAGACCTTGAAAATTTTCAAATATGGAGGAGAGATCTTGGTGTACATGTGATAAAAATGTCAGACACTGGTTAGCTATAATTTCAGAGATATGCCCTGTGGAAGTTAGGGTTCCTAAATGCTCCTGAAATCAGTTTTAAACATGCCAACTTGGAACTTTCACTACAGCTTATTCACTGGGATCTTTCAAACCTTGAAATTTTCCAGAGATGGAGGAGAGATTGCTGGGTACATGTGGTAAAAATTCCAAATGTTGGTTCACTACACTTTCAAATATATGCTCTGTGGAAGTTAGGGTTCCTGAATGCTCCTGAAATTTGTTTCAAACACGCCAGTTTGATATTTTCACTATAACTTCTTTTATGGGACTTTTTAGACCGTGGAATTTTAACATAATAGAGGAGACATACAAAAGTACCTCAGTTAAAAATTTTAGATGTTGGTTCACTGTATTTTGGGATATATGCATGTAAAAGTTAGGGTTCCTGAATGGTATTGAGATCAATTTCAGATAGGTCAATTTGACATTTTCACTATAAATTCTTTTCTAGGGCTCCCTACTTTTCTAGGGCTCTCTAGAATGTGAAAATTTCAAAGAACAAAGAGACATATAGAAGTATCTCAGGTAAAAATTCCAGAATCATATTTGCATAATTGGATACATGGCATGTTGTACAAGTTCGTTCTTGGGAAGAGGCTCAAAACAACAAGCTTTGGGAAAGTTGTAATTTGGAAATTCAAATTTTGGTCAGACTTGGTAAAGGCAAAAGTAGTGAGCAAACATGGTGAAGGTAAAAGTAGTGAGTAGACTTGGTGAAGGCAGAAGCAATGAACAAACCTCGTGAAGGAAGAAGTAGCAAGTAGACTCCATGAAGGTTGGTGTAGCTCACACAAAGATATTGGCGTCTCTTGCTAAGTTGGTGCTTAGTGACGATGATTGGTGTCTACAAAAATATGTAAGAGCAGGTTGGTGTCACTCAAACAAAGAGATTGGTGTCTCTTGCAAATTTGGTGCTTAGTGGTGGGGATTGGTGTCTACGAATATTTGTAAGAGTAGGTTGGTGCCTACTGGGATTTGTACCAATGGGGATTGGTGTTTCCAGTAGGTTGGTGCCTACAAATATTTGTAATAGTAGGTTGGTTCCTACAAATATTTGTAACATGTAGGTGGCTACAAATAATTATAAAGAGAATTTTTGTGGTTTTATCCTGAAAGGGTTTCCATGTAAATTTTGTGTTCCATGTTGTGCAGTTAATAGATCTCATATGTGATTGTTTTATTATGGTTGATGAATGTTTGAAAAAGTAAAAAAATGTCTTATACCGATTCACCCCTCCGTCTCGGTATAAGTGTGTGGTCAACATATTGGTTCTCAACTTGGGTTCCATTCCCCTTTCCACTTGCTTAGCCTGCAAGTGTGTACTACATGGTGTTGTGGAGGCTCTCCATTTTCCACTACGATGATATTTTTGAAATATATTTGTTTTATAGAATAAACAATATTGATTTGATATACTACATCTTCTAATCACATAAAATAGATATATATAATATCAGACCATTTCGTTAAATTTGAACTCATTTCAATTTAAGCCCCTTCGAGATTATGGTTAAAATCAATGTTTTCAAAGTGTGAAATTCACACTTTCAAAAACCAATATTTAAATCCAACACTTCACTTTAGATGTACCAATATTCACACTTTCAAACACAACATTCAAAGCTTTCTTTTTTGTTTAATTTCTTATTTATAGCCTAAATTTAATAAAATGATCATTGGTCCATTATCAACAAATTATATACTATTTACAACATAATGCTAAAAAAGTTATTTTTATTTGCACAAAGTAAACCATAGTATGATGCTATCATTCTTCATAA
>JASDQU010213781.1:0-18419 GCA_032191745.1 Picea mariana | reverse complement strand
GAAAAATAAAAGGTAAAGGAATGGTAAGTTTGAGTAATGGAAAAGGGAAAGCTCAAGATGTGTTGTTTGTAGAAGGTCTAAAACATAATATGCTTAGTGTCAGTCAAGTCTGTGACCGAGGATGTGAAGTCATTTTTACCTCTAAAGATTGTAGAATAAAATCTGTGAATTCAGGACATCTAGTTGCAAAAGGAATAAGAACAGAAAACAATCTCTATGTGTAAAAAGAAGAAAAATAAGAATGTTACTTAAGAAAGTATGATGAAAGTTGGCTATGGAATAGGAGACGTGGACACTTAAATTTTGATCATATAATCAAGCTCGGAAATAATAGGGCAGTAAAAGATCTTCCGAAGATATCAAAGCCATACGACTCTGTTTGTAAACCTTGCCAAATAGGAAAACTTAATCGCACTCAGTTCAAATCAAAAAACTTTCCTTCAACAGAAAAACCTCTTTAGTTAGTACATATGGATTTATGTGGACCATCAAGGAAAGAAGGTACAGGAAAAGAAAATTATTTTATGTTGATTATTGATGACTATTCTAGACTAACATGGGTTGCCTTTTTGAATGAAAAATCTGAAGCATTTGAAAAATTCAAAGTGTTTAAGGCTCTAACTGATAATCAAACAGGAAAAATATTGAAGGCAGTAAGGTCTGATAGAGGAGGAGAGTTTATCTCATGGAACTTCAAAGAGTTCTATGATAAACATGGAATCAAAAGAGAGTACACAATTCCAAGGACTCCACAACAAAATGGAGTTGTTGAGAGGCAGAATAGATCAGTACAACAAATGGAAAGATCAATGATGAATGAAAGGAACATACCGCATACATATTGGGTGGAAGAAATTCATACATCTGTTAATATCCTTAACAAATCACATATCAGACCACACAGTGACAAGACTCCTTATGAACTATGGTTTGGAAGACCTATTTCAATTAAACATTTTAAAGTCTTTGGGAGTAAATGTCACATTAAGAATAATGATGAAAATATTGGCAAATATGATGATAGGGTCGATGAAGGTATCTTCTTGGGTTATTCTACAAACCGTAAAGGGTACATATGTTACAATAAGAGGCTGCATAAACTAGTTGATTGTATAGACATAAAAGTTGATGAAGAAATCCCGGTCAGAAATGTAAGCAATGTTGAACCAAGAACAAAAGATATAGTTGAAGATGAAGATGACCAGGTCCAAGGATCAGAAAGAGAAGAATTTGAATCAGATGAAGATACAAATACTTCAACTGACACAAATCAACAGAAAGAAGCAAAATCACCTCTCAGAATTGTTAAAAAGAATCATCCTGAAAATCAGATATTTGGAGATATAAATAAAGGAGTTTAGACAAGAAGGAAATTGATTAAAGACTCAGAACAATCTCATGTTGCTTTTTTATCTATGAATGAACCTAATTTTTTTTATGAAGCCAACCAACATGATGATTGGATTAGAGCTATGAATGAAGAGTTTGATAAGATTGAGAAGAACAATACTTAGGAGCTTGTTCCTAGACCCGAATATAAGAATGTAATAGGTTCCAAATGGGTGTTCAAGAATAAAATGAATGAAAAAGGACAAGTTGTTAGAAATAAAGGCAGATTGGTCTGTAAAGGGTATGCACAAGTTGAAGGTCAAGATTTTTATGAAACCTTTGCACCAGTGGAAAGATTGGAAGCCATCAGAATGTTTCTTGCTTATTCATGTCATAAGAACATTAAAGTTTATCAGATGGATGTTAAGTCATATTTTCTTAATGAAGATCTAGAGGAAAAAGTATATATGGAGCAAACTGAAATATTCTCATTGACAGATAATCCTAATTATGTTTGCAAGCTGAAGAAGGCCTTATATGGACTGAAACAAGCACCACGAGCTTGGTATTATAGAATGGACAAATTTTTACAAGACAAAGGGTTCAAGAAAGGTACAGTTGACAACAATCTCTACATTAAGTATGAAGGTGATAATTTACTAGTTTTTTTGGTTTATGTAGATGATATTATTTTTGGTTGTACTAATGAATCATCTATTTAGTGGTTTGCTAACTATATGAAAAGAGAGTTTGAGATGTCCATGATAGGAGAACTATCAAATTTTCCTGGTTTACAAGTAAATCAAAGTTCTGCAGGAATATTTATCTCTCAAGAAAAATATTTGAAAGAGATGTTGAAGAAATTTCAGATGGAGGATTCCTCTCCTGTTAGTACACCTATGGTGGATGGTTGCAAGCTCAATAAAGATGATATGTCACCTGATGTTGATCAAAGGACATACCGTTCAATGATAAGCAGTCTTCTGTACATCACAACTTCCCGTCCTGATATAATGCAAGCTGTTGGAATGGTAGGTCGCTATCAGTCTACTCCAAAAAAAAGTCATCTAGTAGCGGTAACAAGGATATTCAAGTACTTGAAGGGCACAATGAATTATAGTCTATGGTATCCCAGAAATCAGAACATTCAGTTAACTGCTTATTCAGATGCCGATTGGGCAAACTGTGTTGATGAGAGAAAAATCACCAGTGGAGGAGCATTCTTCTTGGGTGACTCATTAGTAGCATGGCTTAGTAAAAAGAAAGGATCCATTTCATTATCAACTACAGAGGCAGAATACATTGCTCCTACTATTTGCTGCACACAAATTTTATGGATGATACAAACTCTTGCAGATTTGAAGGTAACTTATATCGATCCCATTCCACTTCACTGTGATAACACCAGTGCCATCAGTCTATCTAAGAATCCTGTACTTCATTCAAAATCTAAGAACATACCAATAAAATACCATTTTCTTAGAGAACAAGTTACAAACAGAATTGTTCAAGTGAGTTATTTTCCTTCCATGGAACTGATAGATGATATCTTTACTAAACCGTTAGCAGCGACCCCTTTTGGATATCTTTGTCAAAAGTTGGGGGTTATAACTTCATTTGTCTAATATGTTCACCTGATCAGGGGGAGTACTTATTGAATATTTGTTGTATTTCTAAGTTGCTTATAGGTTACAGGGGGAGTATGTACTGCAACAGCTCAGGGGGAGCATGTTTCTTCTTTGACATTGATGTCAAAGGGGGAGAAAGTGTGGTAATTTCGAGGATTGGTAATTTCAAGGATGCTACATTTCAAGGATTGGTAATTTCAAGGATGCTACAATGGTATAGTTGCATGTTTTTCAAGGGGTTCCCATCAATGCCAAATGGGGATATTGTTGGCATGTTTTTTAGACAGAGGCAGAGTATGCGCGTGTTTTTCATTGATGGCGAAGATCAGCATGATCAGATGGCGAAGATCATCACGAACAGTAGAGTAGTGATAATGGCAAGATCAACAGTGTAAGATCAGAAGGAGGAAAACAGTCAAGCATGACAAAGGTTTCGTTTCGAAGTTTCACAGATTGGGAAATACAAAGGAAAGAGGTTTGAATTCACGATATGTGAAATCACGATAAAAATCCTGACCGTTGGAGTCATAAGACACGTGGCAAGCGATTGGAATTTCGTTGACTTGCACATTGGAGGAGTCAACGGAGCATGGTGTGGGAACTTGCGATATGCGATATCTCAGAAATATCTGGACCGTCGAATCATCAAGATCATGGACCATTGATCAGGCATGACGAAGACCTATGAAGTTGCGAAATCGCGATAAGATCTGGATCGTTGATTCAAGAAGGACACGTGGTGAAATCGTGATAATATCTGGACTGTTGGTTCCATAGGACACATGTTGAAAGATCATCGTTTCACTGATTGGAACGTCAAAGGAGTGAAGTGCTCATTTGATTGGCGAGTGGTCATATCTCGTGGTCACATTATTGAGAGCTGGAGAGTAGAGCTAGAGAAGCCAAGCTCTATATCAGAGTTTGTGACATGGAGAGTCGAGAGGACTCATCACAGAATACCCAAGATGTAAAAGTGTGAAATGCGTTTTTGAATAAGGCTGTGGTCACAGCCAGTGGTTACATCTGTGGAAGATGGAGGAAGAAGCTAGCGGTGTTAAGATCCATCTCGAAGTCTCGGTGATCGCAACTTGGAGTATCGAGATCCTTCATCACAGGAATCTCGATATGTGAGATCGCGATGAGATCTGGACTATCGGATTATTGGCGATCTCGACTGTTGATCAGACTCGGTGAAGTTTATAAGTTCATGAAATACGAAGCACCTTTTTGGCGTGGCCTGTGGTCACCATTGATGGTCACGTGAGGGGAAGAAGCTAGCGGTGCTAAGCTCCATCTCGGAGTCTCGACGATCATGAATTGGGGTGTCGAGACCCTTCATCATAGGAATGTCAAGATGCGAGATCATGAAATTCAAATTATGTTTAGCGCTCGGTCACAACTAGTGGGCATATGAGATAAATGCGAAATCCTGTGGATTTAATCCAATGGTGATGGTTAATTGGAAACTTGATGGAAAGGTTACTATTTCACCTCACATGTAATCGATCAGTTACGACTCAATTAGCAGAACTGAATCATGATTCTTGGATGGTTGGAGATTCAGTTGATGATGCATTTTCTTGGATATTTGAGGGGTAACTGAAGTGGTTGGAGTGTATAAAAGAAACACGTAGTGACTATGCATGGTTGGTCATTCTGAATGAAAAATGAGTTGAAATGTAAGAAAGGGAAAATTACAGTATGTGTAGTATGAGATAAAACTCAGAGATGAGTAACAGATGAGGAACAGACAAAGGAAGAGAAGAATTTCATAACAGTTAGAAGCAGACTAGATTTACAAAACAAAGAAGAAGTGGTAAGAATTGATTTATCTATGTTGTTGGTTATTCAATCATTCATTTATAATCAGGGAGGTAGGGTGGTTCTAGGGAGGAATGCAGTCCTCTGATATTTGAGTTGGTGCTTGAATATTGGTATTTGTAGCTTCCATCTAGTTGTGGCTAGAAAACAAGGTGGCAGGGTGGTGCTCAGGAAAACACAGAGTTTTCTGTATACAAGTTGGTGCTTGTATAAATCCAGTTGGTGCTGAAATATTTAGGGAGTTGGTGCTTCCTTCTAGTGGGTGCTAGAGAATCAAGAGAGTTGGTGCTCTCAACAAGTTGGTTCTTGTAAAACAGAGGTAGTAGCCTCACTTTGAGTTGGTGCTCAAACATAGATGATGTACAGAACTTAAAAGACTGCTTATCATTTCGAAGAAGAAGAGGTTTTCTCCCTTTATGGGTTTCCTCGTGAAAATATGTCTCTGTGTATATCTTATGTGTGATTGATGCTCATTGTTTATGTTGTTCATATTATGTATAATATTGATGGTCACTTGATGAAAGATTAAAAATGGTTTAATAGACTTAAAATTGTTTAAGCACGGTAACAACTGATTCACCCCCCCCTCTCAGTTGTCTTAGTAATTTCAACACAATATAACCATCAAAATTTCTTTAGAAATACATCACACTATCCATAACCAAATACCATAAAAACTTACATCAAACCATGTGACACAACCTTACTGTTATGTAGCCTCAAACTAAACCAACAACTTTAGCAGCACATCACAACCAAAAGACCAATACCCATATGCCAAATACCAACAACAAAATACTAATTGTATCCCTCAACAAATCTGATATATGCAACAATAATGAACATCCAATACCATCTCAAGAGATAAACCCTATCTCAAAAAATATACCTCAAACAAGATGTGCCATATCTCTCATAAATAGATCCCAACCATGTTGCTACTGTAATTTTTCTGCCGCACTTTTTCTGCCACAATTTTTCTACCAAACTTTTTCTACCACAAATTTTCTATCGTGATTTTTCTGCCACACTTTTTTTGCCACAATTTTTCTGCTGCTCTTTTTCTGTTGTGATTTTTCTATCGCATGTTTTATACCATTGTTTTTCTTCCGTAGTTTTCCTTCCGCACTTTTTCTGCTGCAATTTTTCTCTATCAATAATACATTCCCAAATAACATTTCACAAAAATAGATATTCAATGATATTTAGGTGTGATTAAATGAAAGAGCCTTGCCTCTTATTTATACTTTCATGTAACATCCCACTTTCCTTATTTTAGGGAGTTCTCCATTAACTTTATTATTTAAATAATTTCTTTTGCAAACACTTTTACTTTTGGGGGCTTTTAGATGCCTTATGAGGGTTCTCCAACTTCACATGGCCAGAACTCTCTAACCATGAGAAGTTATGTGATGTTCCACATACCACCAAAAATGGAATTAGATGTATTATCCATATAGAATAGTCTTACATAAAAATATATCAAAACTCATACCATTATCCATCAAACAAACTTGGGTCCATTACCCAAACCTTTGTGTTATCGGAATTTGCTACCAGAATTTCTTCAAGGGTTGACATCAATGAAAACCAAACCAATTAATCAATAGAATGAATTGGATCTCATAGATATGATGAGGGTTCCCATCGACAACCCAATCACAAGTAGAGGAGAGGCAAGTGGCTTAGAGCCGATACAACTTGAAGGAATCACCGGCCCAAAAAACCCTAAAATTCCACCACCATAGATAGGATCACCAGGGGGAATTTCAACCCAGCCTAAGATATTAGGGACACTAGGGAGGAATATCATAGCAAACCCCTTGTAATATTTAATAATTATCTATGATGATGAGGAGAGTTTAGAGGTTTCCCTGGTGACCTCGGTGCCAATCATAGAGGAGAAAGAACTTGAGAAATAATCCACCTTCGATCCCAATGGTCCAAGTCATAACCTTCCTTAGAACGAGCATGAGGTAGAAAGTGCCTTGGATGCTGAGACACTTGACAAATCGATAACCCCAATGGACAGATCAAGGGATGAGCTAGGATTGGGCGAAAAGGGGAAGAGATTCCACAACAATAAATCGACATCTCGACAACGGATTACCAAGTAAGTACCGAAGCTTCCCATGATTCCTCAATTTTGGCCAGTACTTTACCCCCTGATGAGAAACAACCAGAGGTCGAGCCTTTAGGACGTACACAAGAGGTTCAATAACCCAGTCTTGAATAGATGGGAAACACTCTAAATTGGGGAGAGAAAAAATCCCTGAACCTATGGATGAGGTTTTCGATATACAAGAAATATCCTACAACCAAAAGAGGAAATCCATTGTGAAGAAAACAACCGAGAAAATGAGGCTTACTTTGGATAGTTCCATCCTCATCATCATAGAGGAGAAATTGATAAGTACAGAGCATGCCAAGATGTCTGAGCTTATCGGTATAGGAATGGAAATCACAAATGGCACCCTGGATAGAGCAAGGGAAGATGAAGAGGAGTTTCCAACTGCACTAAAGGATTTGGAGCATCTGTGCCATTTGAAGAAATACTATCAGTACTCCACATAGGACACAATAGTTTTGAGAAGAGAATTCCAAGATGCCTACAAAAAATTCATGAGTGAGGGGCACATTTTCACTGCAGGGACATTTGACTTCCAAGAAGACACCCTTATGGCGCTAGCAATGTGCAAATACATGGAAATATGGTATGAGAAGGCCCACCAAGCAGTGGAAAGAATTGATTACATCAACACAATTCAAACGGGATGAGAAGACAAAGAGCACGACATTCGATTGTTGAGGGAGAATAACATCGAATGTATAAGGAATTCGACCGAATACTAGGTGAAGATGGCCGAATAAACTCAACAGGATATTCAAGAGAAATGGGTCGATTCCGAACGAACCTGGACCAAGATCAATCGAGCGATGAGAGACATCAGTCTCCCATAATTCGTCTCACCCGAGGACTTTGTGGACTTGCATGACATAGTCAAACCACATGCATAACAAGACTCATCGTGGACGACATAGATTGAAAAGGTGGAAAACATGGTGCCAGGTCAGGTACAACAGTTCATGGAGCACCCGATCAAGGCTCAGACAATATTGCAATAGTTAAGTGTTAAAGTAGCCAAGTATCAAGCACGGGCAGTGGAGATAAATGAGATCCTTTTAGCCTCGATGGACCAACACATATTCCTATATGCCAACACATGAGAGAAACTCTTCGTCAAATGGTTAGAGTATGAGAAGAGCCATCCACTTAAGTGAAATCATTTTATGACTCTTAGAAGACAGAGAGATGGAAGCACCATGTGGCGATGTTTTGTTTTACTTAGTATTCACTTTTGATAGTTATTTTTAGTTAATAATTTGTTATAAATAAGAGGATATACCTTTTAGAAGAGGTCAATGATTTTTGCAAAGACCCTCATTTTTGAAATTGTAAAGAACTATTTCAGAACTACCTTAATTGAGAAGTCTTGTTTAGGACCAGAGACAAGTTACTATTTTACATCAAAGGTGTGTGTGATTTGATCATAAGGAGGAATTACTTCTTACTTTATCTCATGAATGGATGTTGTAATGAGTAAGAGTTTCTTAATCTATTGATAAGTTAGCTGATTCAATATTTTTATAGTTATTATCTCTAATGAGGGAAAGAAAATCATTGTGTTAATGTGTGATTGGTGATTAGATCTAAGGAAACTAATTTTCTTGCCATCATTTTATTGCATGTGTGTTTTTTTCTTTCGATAATTGTATCTCAGTCAATAATTGAAATACCATCAAGTTGATGCAATGATACTAGGCTTGTCATAGGTGTGAAAATCTTTGTCTGCATGCTGGAGCACGAGGGCTATCCTGAGCTCAGCCTTCTTCAATAGTTAAGTTTCCCCCCTTTTGTTTTACCCAACCAATTTATACCAACAAATATCTTTTATCATACCCATTTATAAGAGAAAATACAAAAAAGAGAATGTTCAAACTGAAGGAGGAGTTTTCACGAGAAGATATCCTGTAAATCACTATGTAGATACCATCGATTAATTAGACATATAGCAATATATAGAGAACCATTCCACTATTAAATGTTGCAGAGTCTAATTGGGCCTAGTGGCAGGTTTGGTTCATGATGTTGAGATAAATGGATTTAGGACCCCTCAACAGAATTGGCACAGAAGGAGGGCCAAAGAATGAATGGATGACAATATTTCTGATATAATATTTCACACAGCCTGCATATTCAAAACAACCCACATGCATGGCTATTCATTCTCAAGATAGACAACATACACTGAGTACTCCTGAAACGAGTAACTCACCCCAGGAAGAGGAAGAACATTTATTCCATGAAATACCTTATGCTCTTCCACACGAGGAGTTGAACCAGTTCATAAGAATCACGAGAGCTTATGCCTGAAAAATTGGATCACTACCCTTAGCTCTGTTACTTCCTGATAGAAAACAAGTAAGCAGACTTGTGGTTGACACCCTCGACTAGGTTTTTGTTCACATGGTAGAATACCTGATAGATTTATCCCTCATCGAGATCGAACATCCCCTCAATCTAATCCTCAAAACACCAGCTAATGATTTCTCTGAGCTCGACGATTTTTCTGACGAGGAAGGGTTTAACTCGGAATGCTAAGTTTCAAAGTCGGACGACATGGAAGATAACAATGATCATAATCAAGAAAGGGGAAATCCACCTCATAATAATCAACCGTGGTTGGCCAGAGATTCTATGGAAATCCCCGAAGGAGTACATAACCTTCCCCGACATCCAAAAAAGTTACTCCCTACATTTGACCCTGAAACCTCAGGATTGCCTGAAGACCATATCAAAAAAATTCATACTAGATATTATACTAATGAATTTCCAACATGAATACATAGTATGCAAGATTTTCCCTTATACTTTTGAGAATCTGGCCGCCACGTGGTATTTTAACTTACCTGTAGGGTCCATAACCAGTTGGACAAAGTTTCAAAAGGATATTTTAGATAAATGTGCAGAAGAAACCACTACATGAGCTTTGATGGATGAGTTGTTCACCGCCACCATGAGTTCAAAGGAGAAGGTTAAAGAATCCAATCAACAATTCACCACTATCCTAAAAAAAATTCAACCCAAAGCTAAACCCACTCAGGAGTTGCAAATCGAAGTATATGCTAATGCTCTCCTTGCTTCCATTTCCATGTTTGTGAAGAGGGCTTCCAAAACAACCTCAGTTGAGAATTTTGAGGAATCCAAAACTATAGAATTCCAAATGAAGGAATGTAAGGAGGGCCAAGTCCTATTAGTTAAGATGGAAGTTCCTCCTCCTCCTAGGAGAGGACTCTTGTTGACCAAAACCTCATGGAAACAAATAGAACAAGGTTCCGAAAAAGGAAGTGGAGACATATAAGAACTAAAATGAATGATAAAGAAGTTGTCAAATGAAATCATAAACATGAAAAGAAGTGCAGGGGAAGGAAACCAAGGCCATAGGACCTATAAATCCTTTTTTAAAAGAAATCCATCATTCAAAGAAATTGAACCTCCCCCAGCCAAATTAAACATCGATCTGGGAAATGTAGCATCCGACTCTTTCTGTGCCTATCACGAAGAGAAACATTCTGAAAGAGACTGTCCACAATGGGTGCATGTCATGAATTTGATGGAAAACCGGTTCCTAGAAGAAGTTTCCCTTACTGGAAAATCAAGTAACTCAGCTGTGTGTATTGCTGATCAGGAAGAAGTGGACCCACCAGAAGAAACAACCATGCTGCTATGGGACCCTCACCTACCGATGCCTTTCGATGATATATTTGAGGTTGAAGAACCACATGCAGAGGTCTTTGCTATGTAGACATGAAGTAAGGGTCAGCTGGTCTCAAACAACCTTACCGCGGCCCATGCTTCGAGAGGAAAACAAACATTTGATCACCTGAAAGAATATTTTGTCTCACAAAGAAATCTTATAAACATCCATACATGAGAATATCCCAAGCTAGACTACAACATAGTAGAAGATTTGAAAAAATTCAAGGCTAATATATCGGTCATGGACATGTGTAGAATCCCCCAGCAAAATGACTTTCTGTTACAAGATTTGAAGTCATTAGAAAATCCTATAACAAGCAATGACCAAGGAGAAAATCTAGCCCTCTTATATCTAATAAATAAGCCAATTGTAAACTCTTTCTTTGAAGATAAAAGGGGAAAGCCTTTTGTCCCACCGTTCCTCTTGACATTTGAAGTCTTCAATAGAAACCTCTATAATTGTCTGGTTGAATCGGGGGAATCCTCTAATGTTATGCCATTATCTATATGCAAGAAATTAAATGCAATCCCTCTCAAAAGTGATAAACATGTGATACAACTAGAAATAACTAAGGTCAAAGTTATGGGAGAACTCAAGGATGTCATGATCAGGATGGGGACTCACCCAAATTTTTTTCAAGTAATTGACATCATTGTAGTAGATATTCTAGAAGCTTATGGATTGCTACTTAGTCAAGATTGGTACGAGAAGTTAAGCAGATACTTTAGTACATACTAGGATCACCTTTGGTTTCCATTAAAGGGACACACAAATATGATCAGGATCGATAGGGAAATATATCTAAAACATACTTTCACTGACCTAGAAACCCTCAACGAACCATGTTCGATAGATTTCCCTGTGCTAGGTAATTATTCCTGCAACTCCGATTTTGGGAATTCCTCCGCTCTCTCATATGATGTCCCTCTTACTCAAAACTCCGAAATGAATTTTCAAGAAAATTCGTCGACGATGGTAGAAGAAACCCTCTTCTGTCAAGAACCTCTATTAAAAACCACGGAGCATACAAGAGGAAAGGAGGAAAGTGGTAGGTAAAAAGAAACTGATGATTTTATCTCACAAGTTTGGACCTTGTACTTTGATGAGTCTAAGTCGCAAGGGGGATTAGGAGCAGGTTGTATCCTCATTGATCCCACAAGTAAATGAAATTTCCTATCCTTCAGACTACAATATGAATGCACAAACAACACCACCAAGTATGAATCTCTAGTAAAAGGGCTAAAGAAATCCATAGAATTAAATGTTAAATAACTAAAGGTTTTCAGAGACTCTGAAATCATCGTTAGACAAGTAAGGAACACTATACATTGCAACTCTCCCCACACAAGGAATTATCAACAAGAAGTGCACAGACTAATATAAAATTTTGAAGCCTTCAACGTTACAGTGATCCCCAGAACAAAGAACACTCTTGTTGATTCCCTAGCCATCGCTGCCTCAAGGCTATCTCCTTTAGAAGACTATGAAGCCTCCTGGTTGATTGTGGAGCTGCTCTATAAACCATCGGTAACCAAAAATATTTCTAATTTGAAGGTGTTTGAGGGAGATGAACAAATCATAAACTTCCTAACCAATTAGGAAAATTTTAAAGATCTGGCTATTGACGATGAAATATTTCAGGAACATCTAGTGGAAACCAATCCCCATGTACAAAGAGATGAAATAGATCAATCGACTAACAAACCAAGGTTTCACACGATACCAAAAGGGGTATCGAATTTAGAGAACCTCTTTGACTTAAGGGAAAGATTTGAAGGGTCAACGAACACAAATACAGGGAGTTCTTGTCCCATGTACGAGACTATTAATCTAGGAACCCTGGAGAACCCAAAGAATATAAATCTTGGCAAGAAAATATCTAAAGAAGAAAGAAATACCTATCTCAATCTTTTTAGAGAATATCAAGATGTTTTTGCATGGTCCTACAAAGATCTGGAGACTTATTATACTCATATCATTCAACACACAATCTCGTTAAAAACCAGAGTAAAACCATTCCAACAAAATCTACGGAAGTACCACCCATCTTTGGAGCCTCTCATGTGTCAGGAGTTGAAACAATTACTAGATGCTAAAATTATCTTCCAGGTTAGACACTATGCATGGGTAGAAAATTTGGTTCCTGTAAAAAAAAAGTCCGGGGAGATCCGTTTGTGTGTGGATTTCAGGAACCTCAACAGATCATCAAAAAAGGATGACTACCCAGTCCCACCGATGGATAAACTCTTGCAAAGCGTGTTTGGTTATGATATTTTCTCCCCGTTGGATGGTTTTTCATATTATAACCAAGTTCTAGTTTAAGAGGAAGACCGAATGAAAAATACCTTCTGAACCAAGTGGGGAACCTTTTCTTATAAACACATTCCGTTTGGGTTAATCAATGCAGGGACAACGTTCCAAAGGGCCATGGACGTAGTGTTTCGGGGACTAATCAACAAATGTGTATTAGTTTATTTGGATGACGCGATTGTATATTCAAAGAATAGAGAAGATCTCATCCAACACCTAACCCATATTTTCTAAAGGTGTAGGAAATACAATATATCCTTAAACCCTAAGAAAACTATCTTTGGTGTTGAGGAAGGGAAACTACTAGATCATATTATCTCTCAAGCAGGAATTCACATAGACTCGGATCAGATTAGGGATATAACATAGCTTCCATTACCTCACAACAAAAAGGCTATGCAATCCTTATTTGGGAAATCAATTTTGTGAGAAAATTCACTCCCGATTTTGCTGAAACTATCAAACCCTTACAAAAGATGATCCACAAATATGTTGAATTTAAGTGGGATGATGAACGAAAAAGTTCTTTCAACAGTATTAAGACTGCAATATCTCAAGCTCCAGTGTTGTGAAGTCCCAACTTTAGCAAAGATTTTTTCCTCTACACCTTTGCCTCCAACCAATCGTTAGTTGCAGTATTGACTTAGAAGGATGATGGCAACAATGAGGCCTCGACCTCATTTATGAGCATTAATATCTAAGGGGCCGAACTAAATTACCCTGCTATAGACAATCAGAATTATGTGGTGTACAAGGAAGTGAAACACTTTAGATATTACATCCTAAAGAACCGCACCAAAGGCATTGTGCCACATCCTGCAGTTCTATCCCTATTCACTCAGTAGAAGATGGGGGAAAGAAGAGGGAACTGGAAGGCAATGTTCCAAGAATTTGATCTCGATATAAAACTTGCCAAATTAGTTAAGGGACAAGGATTATCTAAATTAGCAGTTGAAGCCTAAGACTAAGTAAATGAACACCCTGGGTGGGAGAGTGAATTGGAATTATGGTGTAGTGAAGCTTCATACGTCTCCCCAGGGTAGTAGTCTTGGTATGAGAAACTAACTTATCTCCTGCATCATGGGACTTGCCCAAAAAACCTAAACCCTAGGAAAAGGAGAGCTCTTAGGCTAAAATCAACACAATATCGCCTCATAAATTCGGTGCTCTTGCACATTAATTATGATGGGGTACTTTTAAGATGTCTCGAATGAGAATACGCAGAAAAGGTTCTGAAGGAGCTCCATGATGGTCCTGCAGGTGGACACTTCGTAGGGAACACCATCGCTCACAAAATACCGAGAGTTGGCTATTATTGGCCTACTCTATTCATGGATGCTCACACTTATGCTAGGAACAATAAAACTTGTCAAATAAGCACGGGGAGGGAACAGAAAGTATTTGTCCCACTCCAACCTATGGCTGTCTCCAGGCCATTCAAGTAATGAGGGTTAGATATCATAGGAGAAATTAAACATATTTCTTCACAACAACATAGATACATATTGACTGCCACATACTATTTCATGAAATGGGCAAAGGTCATCCCCCTGATTGATCCAATTCATAGAACAAAATTTGATCACAAGGTTCGGTATGCCTTCTATCCTTGTTTTCAATAATTCCTCTTATGTTTATTCCACCCTATTAACAGAGTTTTCTCTAGACAAAGGAATCATAAGAAGATACTTTGCAAACTACTATCCAAAGGAGAACAAAGTGGCAAAATCAACCAATAATAACCTAGTGAGGATATTAAAGAAAACAGTTGCAGACAATGAGAGGAATTGGCACATTTCACTTCATAATGCCTTATGGGATGATAGAGTAACACCCAAGGAAGCTATAGGGAATTCCCCATACTTTATGGTATATAGAAAGGAAGCCATTCTCCCAAACAGGCTATATCTTTTGTCTCTTTACCTTGCTCTGGATTCTATAAGACAACCCTCAGTAGTTATTCAACAATCAATTGATACCTCCTCATGCTAGAAGAAGAAAGGGATAAAGCAAAATCAAAGTTCATTTCTCATCAAGAGATAGTTAAAAGGTGGTTTGACAAGCATAAGGCCGAAGAGAAGATTTTTGAAGTAGGATACTTAGTCCTAAAATGGGACATAGCGAATGAGATGAAGGGAAAAAATTTGAAGTTTCAGAATTTATGGCTCAGACCATTTTAGGTAGCCGAGAAAATTGGGGTAGGTACATATCAGTTGAAAAATATGAGGGGGGAAACTGACACCCTCCCGGTGAATGGCCAAGCCCTAAAAAAATATTTCTGTTAGAAAATAAAATAAAAATAAAATGTGTGTTTTCATGATATTTTGTTTTAGGTAGGCTAATTACGGAGTTCTTCATTTTTTTTTCTTGTTATAGTATTGTTTGCGCTTTGAAGTTTGTGTTCATAAAGGCATTGGTTGACCTTATTTCATGTGGTATAACAAACTCTGTTCCTGACTCATGCTTACATACAACACAAGAAGCACTAGGAAAATTGTGGTTGTTTTGAAGGAGTTCTCTATCTAACCTGTGCAGATAAACAACCTTGGAAAAGTGACGAAGTGTCCACCTGGTGGTTTGGTAAAACCTAAAGGAAGATATGGTAATATGGAAAGGACCACATGTACCTCAAGACAGAGCTAGCAAAAAATTCACCTTAACCATCTTATTTTGCAAATAACAGATGCCCTCCTCTCCCACTTACTCAGGGAATTCTGCTGAAATAAAATCAATTATACCAAATGAGTGAAAAGTAGGAGAGGGTATGCATATAACTTATCTAGGGCTATGGATGCTCATTGGTAGCGGAGCAAGGTCTGTAACGTCGAGGTGAATCCACTGGGGCTATGGAAGCTCCTTGGCAGCGAAGCAACACCGTAGGAAGTGAATGATGATAACTAAAAGGCCCGGTGCTGGTGAATGATTTACTCGACTCTTTTCAAAAGAGGGCATGGGTCATGGTTAAAGGAAAAGAAGGTGGAATAAAGATTAAAACTCCACAAGCATGCCTGGATTCACCAACCAGGGAATTTCAAATCCAACGATAGAAGAGGCTCTCATAAAAAAACAGTTAAGTTCTTAACCAACTTTTGCATCAGCTGAGCCCGGGGAAGAAACAGAGATTCTTCTTTCGCCCAGTAAGTCACCATTTGTTGAGAACTCAACACACCCTAAAATCCTTATCAAATTTTGTCACTTTTTGGTTACCATTTCTTTTCTGCATTGCTTGACCTGACTTCATTTTGGGAAATGTTTTATCTTTGTTTGTTTTCATGACTCATATCACCTTTTCGGGTTTGTTTGAACATATGAAACCTCATGTCTAAAAGACCTTAAAACTTGAATTAAGAATCAACAGCTAAAAACTGTGCCTAATTCACTCAGGTTCGATGTCAGAAAGAATTCAATTAAGTAAAGGAACCACACAAAAATAAAAGTCGTCGATCGCTGATTCTCATCGACATCAACAGAAGGCGGTTTTGGTTTGCGTAAGTTATTCACATAAAGGTTCGAGAGATAGTCGATGCCCGACGCATTTTATCAGGATCGGGGAAATCTAGAAGGATCACAACAAACATTTCAACCGCAATAAAGTTATCTTCGATCACCGATCCCTAATGCATTTTTAACATTGGGACTTTTTCGAGGGAGCCGATCCAAGAACACTTGGGTAGGTTTATCATGGACATTCGATCCTTGACACCTTTTGATGTCAAAAAGTTAGGATTTGGTTTTATAATAGATGTCTTAAATAAAGTCTTGATTCTGATTGACATGAGCGAATTAGGCCACTGGTCTCGAACACCACGTGTCTTTACCAGGTAAGAGGGTCGTACGGTCTAGTTTATCCTAAGTCATTTTTGGTTCCCTATGTCCTAGTCACACCTTCAAGTCATCTTTGCCATGTCAGCGTTGTATAGAAAGATCGATCAACATCGGATCTTTTGTGAGAGGATATCAACGAAAATGTTCACAGCACAATCCCGAACCCTGATCCACCAACTAAAAAAGAAAAACGATGGGACATTTGCAGCATTAGATACGATCAGATTTTGACATTTAAGGAACTAGTTAATGCACGATCCCGCTTTTTTTTGTACCCCATGCGCTGATTAGAAAACAACATTTTGAAATAGCCTATATAACACATTACCACCCACTTCTCCACCATCAAACCATGATGAATTTAAGTTTAAACACCTCTGAAGATCTGATGGCATATTTGTTGAAATTTCACTCATAACCTGAATTGAATGGCTGACGCGACATGGTAAGATCATCCCTGTTTAAATCTCTAGAACCATTCTGAACAATTTCATTCTGCACATAAGTGAATTCCAGAGCGTCCGAAGGAGCAAAGCAAGGGACTCAAGACTGTACTGACCCTTTTGATTATCAAAACCAGGTTTAACAAGCTTCATAGGTATGTATCCAAGTCTATCAATTCGTTGGTTATAATTTATATATGCGCACCTGATTTTCTTGCACAGTCTCTAAACTATGGTATAGTTGCAGGTAATATGTCGCCAAGAAAGCCAACCACTAGAGTCTCACCTAGAGTACCAAAGATGAAATAAGTCAAGATAGGAGAAGTCTCTTCTCCGGGGACTGCAAGGAAATTGGAGTATGCTCCCCTAGCAGAGCCTGTCATCAAAACCTCGAAAAAGAAAGATTTTGGCCAATATCCGACATTTGGTGATACTGAAGCAAGCACTGGGTCCAAAGTAATGCTCCCACAGTGGGGGGATATATTTAACAAGATAATCCGAGAAGAATACCCAAAATTTATCCCACACAATGATCCAAATGTAAGGATGATTGATGACCAGGTGTTTCCGACAATCCGACGGTCGTATTTACACATTGTGGAAAGTAGAAATCCAGTTTTCCCTTTCATAGAGGTTATGAAATGGCTCATCGATCACATGGATGGGAAAAAATGCTAGATGAACAATGAGAATGGTGGATGCGCTGGAGTTTTCCTCTCGACATAAGTCTAGAAGTACTATAAGATCAGGGACCCAGAGGAGTGGCTCAACACAGAATTTGTGGTAAAGTTTTATGAGTTCCATGACACTAGTCAGTTGATGGACTCATGGTGGAAGGAGGGAAATAAGTTCACTAATTGGAGAAATGGTTGGTATGGAACGATTAATCTGAGGGAGTCATACATCTATTTAATGGATCTCATCTGTCAGTTATATGGAGAAATGGACTACTCCAAGTTTTCATAAGCATGGATTCCTTTGGCATACACATTTGCAATCGTCGGGAGCAACTTCAAATGGGGAGTGATAATCTCAAAGCAATTAAGAATCTATTTACATCAGTCTCAGATGCCAAAGGAAGGAGAGGCACCAAATTTCTACATGGCCTCATACTTTCTCGATGTCATGTGCGCAAGGAACGTCTTCGTCGACATGAATCTAAGATGGCATGTTGCAGAGCTCTAGGTCCATGTCTACTTCATCGTACTATGGGAGAACATGTACAAAAAATCTTACGCTCT
>JASDQU010213779.1:6779-18307 GCA_032191745.1 Picea mariana | reverse complement strand
GTGAGCACAACAGTCCTCACTAGCACCTCCCTACCACCCTGAGATATAAATATTTTCTAATAAAACTTATTATAGTGATTCAATAGTTGTCATTGGCTTACCAGGCTTATCACTGTTCTTCTATGTTGCTATGCTCTCCTGTATCAGTGTCTATCTGCCTGCATCTTCTTGTGCTTTCTAATCTTCTGCTTTTATCTACAAGTGCACCTCAGCCTTCTTTTACTATCTCAGCTATGCATCTATGTTCTTTGCTTTTGTTGCGCTTTATGCTCTGCGTGCCATGTCCCTTCTATGCACCATTCCTCTTCTGTGCCTTTCAGCTACTGCACTTTGCCTCCTTGTACACACCTGAATCGCCCTCAACAATAACAATCATCTCTTCTTTGTCCTACATCCTGCTTGTCTCTGTGCTCCTTTTGCATGCTATATGAGCAATTATTCTGCATGCTCTCCCCCTATCGAGTGCTTTGCTTGATCATCATTACAACTCTTTAGCTTCTCTGGCAGTTAAACCCATGCGTCCATCATCACTGGGTGTTATGCCGAGATTCCTTAGCCTGCTAGCAGTCGAGACTCTTCATCTTCTCTATCATAGTCAAGCTCATCCTCTCTATTGCTGTTATAGGCTTCAACTCTCTTCCATCTATCAATTGCCTCTATTAATAGTCTTCATTCTACTGGCATATGCCTTGAGACTCTTCATCTTCTTTGGTGATCACCCTGAAGTCTCTTTGAGTCCTCTGACAGAAACCATTAGTCATTTCTAGTAGTTACAATGTGAACCTATTGAKCCTTGTGCMTTTGGCACCTTTCACCTTTCCTTTCACACGTGGCCTCAGGSGATGACCACAGCCTACACCAAAAGGTGTTTTYGCATTTCGRCATTTCACATGTCGTGAATTCCTGTTGCGATGCATCTCGACTCTCCAAGTCGCAATCTTCGAAATGGAGCTTGGTTGCACTAGMTCCTTCCTCCATMTTYCGTAGATGTGACCACTGGTTGTGAYCAYAGCCTTATTCAAAACTRCATTTCWCAATTTCRYRTTTCACAAATTTGTTGCGAGTCACTTTGACTCTTCCAACTCCCGATCACAAAATGGAGCCTTGCAACTTGCAAGCTCCTTCCTTCACATGCCCACAATTGTGACCAAGCGTTTATCCATAAATTGCTTTGGCGATTTTGCATTTCGACATTCCTGTGGTGAAGTGTTTCGACACTTCCAACTCCCGGTAATATCCGAAACTTGCACCAAAAGGTGTTTTTCACATTTCGGCATTCCGACATTTTGACATGCCTGTGGTGAAGTGTTTCAACACTTCCAGCTCCTAGTATTCGAAACCTACACCAAAAGGTGTTTTTCGCATTTTGGAATTTCGACATTTCGGCATTCCTATAATGAAGTGTTTCGACACTTGACTTCTCCAACTCTCGGTATCCGTAACCTTTGATTTCCCGATCTGCGAAACTCCGAAATGGAGTCTTTGTTGATGTGCATGTTTCGAGATTTCGACGTTTCACATTTCGCAAATTTGGGACTCCTGTGATGAAGAGTCTCGACTCTTGACTCCTCCAACTCTTGGTATCCAAAACCTTTGATTTCTCAGTCTATGAAACTCTGAAATGGAGTCTTTGTTGATGCGCCTGTTTCGGGATTTCAGCGTTTCGCATTTCGCAACTTCGGGACTCCTGTGATGAAGAGTCTCGACTCTTGACTCTTCCAACTCCTGGTCTCCGAAACTCTGAAATGGAGTTTACGCTTCTGATCTTTCCATGCCATCATCCCTGCTAATATTCCTTGCCTGCATGTTTTCCATCAAATGAACAAGCACACTCTTTCACTCTGCGTGCACCTCTGCACTATCTCTTCCGGTCTTCACGAGCTTGCTCTATTGATTCTCCCCAAAATACTTCTGGTGCCCACCTGGCACATTATACCTATACTCAAGACATCATCGTTGTTGTACTTGCCATCAATGACAAGCATACGCTGCCTGTAAAACATGCCAACAATCTCCCCCTTTGGAATTGATGGCAACAAAGGCACCCAGACCTGTTCTTTTCTCCCCTTTGACATCAATGTCAAAGAAAACACGCTCCCCTTGAGCTGTTGTAGTATTTTTTGGAGGTATCGTATATTCAATCAATACAAACTCCCCCTAACAGGATGGACTCTCTTAGGTGTGAGACGGGATGACACCCAACTTCTGTCGGAGATATTCAAATGGTGTCTTGCCTAGGGGTTTAGTAAAGATGTCTGCAATTTGTTCTGTGGTTGGAATGTAATGGACCTGAACAATCTTATTGGTGACCTTCTCTCTCAGAAAATGGTATTTTATGGGAATATGATTGGTCTTGGAGTGGAATATAGTATTCTTGGACACACTGATGGCACTAGTGTTATCACAATGAATTGGGATCGGTGCAACATCTTTTACCTCCAAGTCTACAAGTGTCTAAATCATCCATAATACCTGAGTGCAACAGGTAGCAACAACAATTTACTCTGCCTCTGTAGTGTTGGCAGCCAATTCAATTTTTTCTATTGCCCTATAAGCTTCCTACACCTATGTCTTCTGAACTTCAAATTGTCGTCGCATTTTGCAAATAGACAATATTTTCATTTCCTGCGATACTTGCAAATTGGTCTCCATTTAGTTTTCATGACTATAAGCGTGAAAACTCCTCCATCGTTATTTGAACTATCATGATCTTTTTATCGATATTTTCTATGGCACTTTCCTTTGGTTTATCATCATGTGGCTGAAAGAACTTCTAAACTATGCTCATTGGACATTTTTATATTGATTGCAAAACTTGATTTTGTTAAGTTTGTAAGTCATTGAGCTCTTAGATTTATTCTTTTTGGGACTTTCCTAGTCATTGAATTGCATAGGGGTCATGGTTTATTTTGTTTTTATATGATGTGATCCTTATTGTTATAGCTCTTGGCTTGTCAATTTTATAAATATCGATTGTCACAATGTTTTAAAACTTTTAATTAAACATTATGCAATGGCGCATTGGTAACACTTGGTGATTGGTTTCACGTTGAATGCCAATGGTTTATTAAACTATATGCAATGGCGCGTTGGCATATCACTCACCGTTTGATTCTTTGGTTGGCCGAATGATAAGAACTATGCTATGATTAATTGAACAGAGGTTGAACTTGGTGGTTGTACTTTGCCATTACTATTATGCATGGTGATGAATAACTCCACCACCCTCGCATGCGCACATTAATGTTTCCCCTTTGATCGTTCATTGCTGTTATGACCGAATGACTCTGCTCCTGCGCACTAGTGTATTCGACCCAAACCCTTACCATGTGCCCGCACCATGGCCCCTGTCATCCGAGCTGAACCTAATGGTAGTCAGGCTCTGTTGATGTTCGACAGTGCCCGCAGTGACCTCGAGGACAATGGGTGGCTGCCATTTATACAAAAATTCGAGGGTTTTAACCTCTGCGTAGTCCGACAATTTTCTTTGACATTTGATGGTTGCCGAGCCAAGGTCGGCGATGTGCAGTTGGAAATTGACGAACAATTTATTAGTCTTTCTACTGGTTTGCCTGCCTCTGGAAAATGATGGTCTAAGAATTGAAAAGTAGAAGAGGTACCTTGGACACTGCTCTTCCAGTCACGGAAAGTTATCTCCTGTGATAAAGGTTTGCCTGTGAATATGCGCAAGAAACGTTGGCATGATTTATTGATGATAATCAAACAACTTATCACCTACGAGGGTCGGTATGGGTTTGTTTTCTTACACCACCTTCGTTTTCTTATGGTTTTTATGGGTTACCAGCTCAATATGCCCTATTATTTGCATAGAAGCCTGTTTAAAATGTCCAAGAAGTATAAAAGGAACCAGGCTGATAGCAACCTTTTTCACTATGGATTGGTTAAAATTATTGTTGTTTGTCATTTGGGGTTACACAGAGATTGTTGGAGTAATTTCCTTTCTCAGAATGATTTTGAAGATTCGAACACTCCATAGGTTGACAAACCTATGGTGAGCGAAGACAAGACTATACCCCCAGTATCATACAGCATCCTGCTACCTAAACCCTTGCCCAACTCACCTATCCACCTACCCCACTCTGTGACCAAGGATGTCGAGACTATTAAGACTATAAGCAAGAAGCCTAAAGCCAAACCTACTGCAAATGCCAAGGGCAAAAATAATGCCTGTTTAATTTCTAGGATGGCGAGGAACAACCCAAAACCTCCTGTCAATCCTAACCCTATTGTGTTAAGTGAAGACTCCAACTCGGAAGTGGAGCGTTTCCTGGCCAACGAATACCCCTATTCGGAAGGTTTGTGTGCCGAACCCTCGTACGACTTTGTGTCAAACCTACCCCCTTGCCTACAGAACGACCCTAACTACCTAGGCATTAAGCTACCTTGTGAAGCCCCTGGTCATTCATCCAAACCCTCTCCTGCTTTGTCTAAACCTACAAATCCATCATGTGATCAATGCAGCTCGTGGTTAGAAAGATATTATCTGATGTCCCTATTCTATAGTCGAGAATTCACTCTTTGGAGGACCAAGTGGAACTTCTTACCAGTCAAAAGGCTAAGCTACTAGCCATTGATAAAAAACAAAGAACGACAGGCTCTATCTTGTTTAAAAATGTGGAATCAGCTACAACGGTCGTGAATTCTAAGTTGGCATAATATGAGCAGCCTCCCACAGGTATGTTTCAATATCGCTTGTTTATATAACGAATTTGAATTTGGTTTTGAATAGCTCTGATTATAGCATGGATTTTCTCTGTCACATTATATGCATTATGTACATAGTCATGATTTGATTAAATGGAAGTTCGTTTTCCCAGTTTAGCTCGATTGGATTTTCATCGATTTGAGTGATCTTGGTGTGGATTTGATTTGTTTTATTTAGTTACATTGGATGCTCTGCTGTCGATTGAAGTTGTTTGTATCTATTCTAGACAGGAGTTGTTTCTCGTACTTCAATTATGAACATGATCACATTTCGATTCGATTTGGTTATAATGTATACGCTCTGATTGACAACAATTTTGATATGGTTAACTGTCACGGGTTTATGTCCATATGATTTTCGACCAACAGGAATATAATTCAGATTATGTTCAATATGATTCTGTTAATATGCATCCAAATCGTGAATAGATTCGATTCATAACCGTTATACCCAGCTAGTTAATTCGCATTGGTTTACTCGACTATGTTATCAGTTCGATTCATATTGCAATGAATATGCTGTTTGAATTTGATTCGAAGAACGAAATTGACTGTATCCAGATTCATGATTTGTTTCTATATTAAAGTCAGTCATGATTTGTTTCCCAGTTTATAATTATAACCTCTGTTGATTCTATTACGATCCTGCCTGTTGACTGTGCAAGGATCAATCACAAAATTGATTGGGTCGATGCTGTTACGTACGATTTCGTTTACCCCTAATCGTAACAGTCTTTCCATTTTTTTTATTTAATTAAAACGATATGAATCTTTTGCTGCATCATTATAGCTATAATGAGTGGATGATGGTTGTGTTGGATTAGATCGTATCACATACAATATCACTCATTATTGATTTCATTTGGATATGAAACAGTCTGGTTACTGTTTGACCCGATTTTATGGCAACTGAAAAACAGAGTATTCTTACCCCTGTTTTCGATTGAATCGCTTTTGATTTTGTTTAATATTGAATGATAAAATTAATAAAGTCATTAGTGATTCATTTTAAATGACAATTGGAAGAAAATTGATTTTAATTCTTTTAAAAAGATTTGATTTGAGTTCGATTCTGGTTCTGTATGCTATTTTAGACTAGCTACAGAATCAGATGATTCTGTAGCTAAGTCTGTAGGATTAGATTTTTATTGTTTTGTTTATTAAATATTTTTCTAGCTTGTTATTTTTGGTCTATTGCAGATGAATTTGAAATTGCAGTGGATTTGATGAGCAGTTAGAAGGATACTTGAGATATTTTACTTGCATTTTAATTTCCTAGTTTAGTTGATTTTGGGGATATTTTCGCAGATTATGTAAAACAGTTTGATACTATCCATAGGGAGGTTTTACCCTGTGGAAAGACTTATATATACTGATTATTTTGTAATAATGCTCATCCTCATTCGTGGGAGAACAAGGATATGGAATTTTAATACAAACTGAAGCATAATTTGGTGTTTTGTTACAACTTTAGCTTCTCATGATATCAATATTTTGTTTCATGTTATGTATATCAGTTTGTATTGGGTTATTGACTACTTTAGATATCTTAATCTTTTGCAAATGATATAATTTTATCACTTAATGCATATCTGATTTCTTCCAAGCGTCTAAAAAACATAGCAATTGCGTGATTCAGTTTGTGAATGACAGGTTTCCCTTCTTCATAAGTTGAATTAATAAGTATAAGTTTTTGCATAACAAGTTTCCCTTATTGCAGAGATTTATAAATCATATAATTGTTATGATTTTTTATGTCTTGTTTGTCTTGTAAACAACTCAAAGAGAAGCACAGCCTATCGTTTACGAAAAGCTTTTGGATTAACTAGTGCGAGTTTCCTTCCTCCGACCAGCTTCAAAGTCATCATACACATGACAAATTAGGAGCATTTCCAGGTCAGTTTGTCAGTTTGTTGTTTAGTACATTTATTAGTAGTTTAGTTTAGATATAAGTTTAGTTAGATATATATGTGTGTTTAGTATATTAGATTGTTTAATTTCAGTTAGTTTTATTTCTTGTTTATAAAATCATAAAATTAAAAGAAAAAGAAATACATTTCTTTGTCTTAGGACAGAAAGCACATAAATTTTACAGGTTTTAATCAAATCTGCAAGATGTAGATATTGTATATTTGTAAATAAGTCATAATTTAATTGGTAATTAGATAGTTAACTAGTAGAATTAGTATAGTAGTAATTAGTAGTTTATATATATATAGATAGTAGATTATTTAGTTTGTTTAGTAGTTAGTTTTAATTAGATTAGTATATTAGTTTGTTTTTATTTATTGTTAGTTAGTTTAGTTTCTTGTATTTAGTTTTAGTTAGTTTTATTTGTTTTAGATAGATTAATTAGTTTAGATTAGTTTTCTCTTTGGTTTTCTTAGGATCTTAGAGTGGCCAATGGGGCTGTTAAACTCGTCAGGGTGGTTCATTCCAAATGGCTTGGGTTATTAGACAACCCCGGACCGGTTCCACTCTCTCAGTTGACAGACGGTCAATTTCGCTCGTCAACAAATGGCGCTAGAAGGAGGGCCTGAACTTAATTAATGGCATGAGGCAGTCGCAAGACTCCTGGACCACCTAATCACACACCTATAGTGACTAGAAGCCGTTGAAACGATAATATTCCCCCTCAAACAGCTACTACTTCAACTGATGATCCACAGATCACAGTTGAGCCAGCGACCCCTAATCCTACAGGTGGTGATATACAAGAGATCGTTCGTCAATCTCTTATTAAAACACATAGTTCTTTAGCTCGTCTTAGGAAACCAAACCGTCTGTGGGGTCAACCTTTAGACTTCTCTAATATCAGAGAACAGTTAGGTGATACCAACCTCGCTGTGAATCCTAAAGATCCAAACTTAAATCCTGCTGCAGGAGGATCTGGGATACCTCCTTCACCACCTCCCTCATCTCCTTCCTCTTCTGGAAGAGATTCGTCTTCTGACGAAGGAAACTCACCGTCTCAGCCTTCCACACCCACTACCCCAATGGAAAATCAGAACAACCCTGCTAGACCCTGGTCGGACTAGGATGCTGTAGCTGTACCTGGAGCTCAGCACCCTCTACCTAAACACCCGGAGAAATGGCTTCCCAAGTTTGATCTTGATTCAAAACAGATAGCCGAAGATCATATCAAAAAATTTATGTTAGCCATTAGACTCCGCAATGTTGAACATGAAGACGTTGTCTGTAGGTTGTTCCCTTATACGTTTGAGGGTAATGCATCCACTTGGTACTTTTCCCAACAACCCCATACGATAGTGTCTTGGGAAAAGTTTGAGTCATGTTTTTTGGAAAAATTTGGAGATGGTAAACCTCCAGAAGTCTTAGTCATGGACCTTTCGAGCTTAAAAATGAACCCAAAAGAAAAAGTTAAATATTTTAATCAAATATTCTTAACGGTTAAAAATCGAATCCCTGCAGATTCTATGCCTGCCGAGAGTCTTGTAATAGCTTACTACACTAAAGCTCTACATCAAAGTATAGCTATTTGGGTTAAACGGTCTAAAAAGGCCATGTTGTTAGAAGCCTTCGAAGAAGCTACCCAGATTGAAAAAGACATACTTAGTCTTAAGGACTCTTCTAGCAATGAAACTGAAACTGTTTCTTTTTCCAAAAAGAAGATTGAAATTCTCCCCAGACCTACACAAAGTAAAACTCAACCTGAAAACTCTGATTTGGAAAATTTATCAAAAGTTGTTCAAAAAATGTCTAATCAAGTTATAGACTTAAAAAGGTCAAATGAAGAAGCTTCCTTGAGTAAAGGACCCTATAAACCTCCTTTTCTAAAGCCTTTCCCTACCAACCGACCTAACCCAAACCCCGAAGGCTTAAATCTAGAAATCTTGCAATGTGCCCTTCAAACAATCCTAGAAGCCCAAGATAACTTGATGCCCTCTGATATCCCTCAGGAAGAAGCAGAACCAGAGACAGTTCCAGAAGAAGAGTCTTCTCCAAACATCTTTGGACATTTCTTGGACAACATCTTTCAAGCTAACTTCGAGACTGTTCACCCTTATAACACTAGGAGTAAGACTGCAAATAATCCTTCTACTGAGAACACTACAACTTCACCTCCAAAGCCATCTAAATCAGTAGAATCTAAACATAGCAATGTCAACCCTAAATTAGATTATGATGTTGTTGAAGATCTTAAAAAATTAAGGGCTAACATTTCTATCTATGAGTTGTTGAAATTTCCATTTTTGTTACAGAAGATGTTGCAAAATATTTCAGAGAACGACAAGAATGGTAATTCAAATGGTAACAAGGTGCCAAGCAAAGTTCCGCGGAAGACTTCCACTAAAAATAATCCAGATCCTCAAGATAAAGGAAGCCTTCCTGTAACCCCTGTAAATAGTGTAAATAATGTAAATAATAATGTAGATAAAGTAGCATTAGAAACTGCGAGTAAGAAACCACAAGCTACTACTCTTAGTACTCGCAAGAATGTACCTCCTTTTCTTTTAAATTTCAAAATTTTCAACAGAAATGTGCATAATTGTATGGTTGACTCAGGAGCGTCATCAAATGTGATGCCTTGGTTTGTTTGCCAAAAGATTAACACTAAAGTAGAACCATCTTCTTTAAAAATAATACAACTTGATCGAACAAATGTTAAAGTTATAGGCGAACTAAAAAATGTATTGATTAGATTATCGTCTAACCCAAAGGTTCATTAGGTTATTGATATAATTGTGGTGGATATTCTAGAAGTGTATGGTCTATTTTTGAGCAGGGACTGGTCGGAGCAGCTACATGGTTACTTCGCGACGGATTGGTCTCATTTATGGCTTCCAGAAAACGGTAAACCCAACAAGATCAAGGTGAATTGTGAGTGTTACCTTAAGTTCACGGTCACAGATTTGAACGACCATAACGAACCATACACACCTCCTGCTGACTCACCCGAAGTCCAAGGGATGGATACCTTCTTCGGAAATTTCATGGCTGAAGTTTCACCTATCATCAATCCTGAACAGCAGTCCGAGATCATATCATATGTGCAACCAACAACTTCTACTCAACAGTCTCATGAGCCCGATGGAAATCAAATTTGGTCTCTATATTTCGACGGTTCCAAGTCTAAAGAAGGAGCTGGTGCAAGCTGCATCATCATCGATCCGGCAGGTAACAAGACATTAATGGCTTGTAGAATAGAATTTGAATGTACTAACAATATTGCAGAATATGAGGCTTTACTGCAAGGTATCAGAAAGGCTCTGGACATGAACATTCAAAATCTAGTTGTATTTGGCGACTCTGAAATAGTGATTAGACAGGTAAGAGAATCTATACACTGTCTTTCCCCGCATCTCAAAAGTTACCAGTATGAGGTATGGAGTTTAATGAATAAATTTTATGCTTTCAATATAAATTCCATTCCTAGATTGAATAATGCTGAAGTAGATCTACTAGCTAATGTTGCCTCTAAACTTCTTCCTGCAGAAGGCTTATCCCCAAACGCATTCTCCGTCAAGCTATTGTTTCGACCATATGTTCCTGACAATATTACGAATTGGAGAGTATTTGACGATGATCATCAGATCATTAACTTTCTGCACATGGAAGAAACCTTTCAAGGCACGGTGATAGTTGAACGCACACACGATGACAATTTGCATGACTTTACGGTAATACCTAATCCGAAATCTCCTGAAACTCTATTGGACATGGTAAATTTCATACCCAAATCCATAGTTAGGTTAGAAAAGTTTTATGATTTTGAAGATAAATTTAAAAAGACGGTCAATTGTAAAACTAATAGTTCCTCTTTGTCTTACGAAAAAGTCAATTTAGGGACTAGTGAAAATCCTCAGTGTATCAATCTAGGCTTGGGATGTTCTAGACATGAAAAAGATGCTTTTGTTAAATTATTTAAAGAATTTAAGGATGTCTTTGCATGGAAATACGATGATCTCAAAACGTTCGATCCTAATATTATACAACATGTCATCCCGATGAAGCCCCAAACCTTACCCTTCCAACAGAAACTGAGGAAGATGCATCCTAAACTAGAACCGACCATTCAAAAAGAATTGAATAAACTCTGAAGTGATAAAATAATTTTTCCTGTTAGGCACACTCAATGGGTTTCCAACCTCGTCCCAGTGCGGAAGAAAAACGGGGAAATCTGACTCTGTGTTGATTTCCGAAACCTCAACAAAGCGTCTGACAAAGACAACTATCTTGTCCCTCCCATGGAACAGATCCTGCAACAAGTATTTGGTTCCGAGAGGCTATATTTATTGGATGGTT
Organism: Picea mariana; assembly: GCA_032191745.1. Taxonomy (NCBI): domain Eukaryota; kingdom Viridiplantae; phylum Streptophyta; class Pinopsida; order Pinales; family Pinaceae; genus Picea; species Picea mariana. The sequence goes on along the minus strand of JASDQU010213779.1, from coordinate 7,315 downwards.
TCTTTGGATACAACCAAGTCTTGATGTCTCCGCTAGACCAACTAAAAACTACCTTCCGTACCCCGTGGGGCACTTATGATTATTACAAAATGCCCTTTGAATTGATTAATGCTGGTGCTACCTTTCAGAGAGCAATGTACATTGCTTTTTGTGGCTTAATCAATCACTCCGTAGTAGTTTACTTAGATGATGTGACCGTGTATTCTAAAAACAAAGACGATCATCTAGCTCACTTACGAGCCGTTCTACTACGATGTCGTAAATACGACATCTCCTTGAACCCCAAGAAGTCCATCTTTGCAGTAGAACATGGTAAATTACTGGGATTCATTGTGTCTAGTGATGGAATGATTATTGACCCTGAGAGGACTCAAGTCATCGCTAAACTTCCCCCACCTACCTCCAAAAAATCCATGCAGTCTTTCCTAGGCCAGATTAATTTCGTGAGAAGATTTGTCCCCAGTTTCTCCGAAATGGTCAGGCCTCTCCAAAACCTGATTAAGAAAGACACCCAATATCACTGGGGACCCACAGAA